>JZKD02S2386697.1:113209-125249 GCA_000966675.3 Picea glauca
GACTACCCCCCTTGGCTTCGCTAGGAGTTGGCCTAGACAGAGGAGTCGAGGATCAGGTGACAACACCTTGACTCGAGACTTGCCCCCAAGGACACACCAAGTGGATTGAAGGTTTATTCCACTATAACCTAGGTGTGTATTAGGGAGGCAACATTTTTGGATCACCTCAATGAGCCCAAGAAATTTTGACACCATAAAAGACTTCTTCATCAAGCCGAACTTTGAATATTTGGAAGCTGTCTTAGGAGTGAAGAGAGTAGTTGGTGAGATATTTAAATTAATGAATTTTTTTATTAAAAAACTTTATCTCTAAATATTTTTCTTCATTTAAATTATTTAATCACTAAAATTTATAAAAATATAAATTAATTTTATAGTAAATATATTTTTTTCCTATCATAAATTTAAATTTTATCAAAATATAATAAATATTTGAAGTATACAAAAAAACTCTATAATAAATATTGTAAGTATATATAATAACGTAGGTCTTTAACATCACATGCTTCCTCCTTAGAGGTCACATGTTCAAATATAGAGGGGGGTAGGTTATGCTTACATCTATAGACTTTAATAGTCAAATCATTGAGCGGAGGGGGACAAGGAGGTCTCATACATGAATTTGGTTTATGTCTTGGTTGTGACATTTGAAATAGATTATTGTTATTATTATTAACATTCTACTCAATTTAATTTTTTCCTTCGGAAAAAAATCATAATTTTTATTTCCAAGTTGAAAATGAAAATTACATTTTGCAGAATACTTTTTGATTCAAGTATTTTCCAGCTCCTGAGCACCAAAAACTGCACAACACAAAAGGAAGAGTTTAGAAGCTGAAAAATTGACCCAAGATGGGACTCACAAAAACTGGACATCTAAAATAAACAAGATTAAAATCTTATACCAAAAGCGACACCCAGGTCTACTAGAGACCTATACTATTTTCCATACATATATACAAATAACACCAATGAACAGCCAAAAATGACCAAGAATATAAATACAGTCAGGGATACTCAATTTAATTAAGTCGATAGGCGTTAACCTATTGGAAATGGCCAGAATTAATGGGATTTTAATCATATATGAGTTTTTAATGGACATAATTTCATATGCTTAGAATATTCTTGGTCATCACAATAAATAAGAGGTTGTGATTTCAAGCATTAACTTCCTTTCTTGACAAACCATGTTCATTCGTCATTAAAAAGGGTGATTAATGGATTAGCATAAGAACGAATGATTCTATTATTAATAAACACTTTAGATTTAGGTTTTTACTGCACTTAGGTTTTTACATTGAGTGGAGGGTGAGATGTTTTTTACAACCATTAGTGTTTTTAACGAAGTGTTCATGGGTGTGGAGCCCAACTTTTATTGGGTGCGTAGAAGCCTTCCTTGCCATGTGTATCCCGTAACATTTCACATACACCTACCATCTTGTGGCAACACCCAATATGTCTATATTGGAAAATCATAACATTCAGGTAACCCAACACTTATGTATGGGAAAATCATAATGTTTAGGTAACCCAACACGTCTGTATTGGAAAATGCGGACCAAGTGTTCATTTCAAGCAATAAGACAATACATATTCTTTGTCTCACATCCTCCATCTAGTGAGGTTGTTGGATCTCGTTGTGTGCATATATTTCCATCATATGCGTGGATATATATCTAAGCCAATGCATGCAGATATTTGAGTGCGTGATCACTGACCCATTCACTTGCAACACATGGAAGAAATTCTATGAAAGCGTCCTACAAGTCCTTCAGTAGATGTTATCTAGAGGAGTGTTATTATGCACTGTGTGATACTTGTTAAGTGGCCACTATGACACACATTATATGTGAACTAAATAAGCATAGAAACACATCGCACACATGTCATTGGCTCGTACATATCTTGTTCATCTGAGTTCTTCCTAATTATCAAAGTATAGATTTGTACCTCATGTTGGATGATGGGAGATACCTTAATGCTCTCATTTCAGTGACTCTCCTTCCATTGAAATCAGATCATCTATTCTAGAATCACTATATAGAGAATTAAGAATACTTAGACGATTGTAGTCATCAGTGACATGCTCTCTCACCATCGACAGTTAGGAATACATCAATGTCTCTTGCTCGATGGATTCTGCAAGTGTTCGACCTCAACACCTTTATTCACACTTGTTGAATGTAATCAATTTATTAACTCCCACTTTCATCGTCGGTGGTATATCTTGTGTTTGTTAACAATATACCTCAATGAATGGTAATGAAATGAATTCTCATCTTGTTCAACTCCAACTCCTTTATTCACAAGATGTAGATTTGAACCATCGACGACTAGTGTAGAAGAACTCAAGTTCACAAGTAAGAACACCTCATACCTATTATTTTCTTTCAGCATATCGGTACCTATATTATTTCATTTATCATGGAAGATCATATTGTACTTCATTGTATATAGATATATTCAGTTGTTTTTGAGACCAAAATCCACTGTGTCTCATTCGTGACTATGACTGACATATGCCTACTTTGTATCTCCTACTCATGGCCATGAAAAATTACCTTATATATATTCACATTGATTGCAGTGTACTTCAGATTGGAAGCCATGTGTATCAATTAAATATGTATTGTAATATTCCAACAGGTGACTAGTCCCTCAAGATGGGTCCTCACTACTCCACTTCTCGAAAATATAATTTATTTCAACCATGGGGATTTCTCTTATGACCCACACATTAAGTGGCATATGTTATAGAAGATTTTTCCACACTCTATGCATCATGCTTTGGTGGCCTTCCCTTTCCATCTATAGACTCAATTACCCCATTTTTCTCAATCCAAAGTCAAACATTCAATTTTTTGTGAAGATACACTGGATAGAGTTAGAAAACTTGCATATATGCAGGTTTCTCCATTACAACCCTCATACATCAGGTTTTGTGCTAAAAATTAAAAAATATTTCAGGTTTTTCATGCCAAGTCACGAGATCCATACCCTTTGACATTTAATATGTTGTAAATGCTATGATTTGAGCCCTCAATTCCCTTTGAAGAATATAAATTGAGACATAAAATCCTTGAGAGGAGGAGAAAAAGATGAGAGAAAATACTGGAGAAATTTCACCTCATATTAAGTCTACATCCCTTTTTCCTTTAAGTTTTAACTTATCTTGTGTTCAACCCCTAAGCTCTTCCTATTTTGTGAAGGAGGAACCTAATTAATCCTATAACTTATGAGCTTTCCGTGTGGAGTATTGAAGTGGTGAAGGCCTAGGTGGAGGGACTTAGTTTCTCGGTTTCGTCAAGTGCCGCTACAGAATGATGTCACAAATGTACTTATCTTATTATATTAATAGAAATACTCTTTTCTCATCCGATTGTATGTTATAGATATTTGTGTTATTTTCCATGGGTAAATTTTTTATACATGTTAACAAACTATGCTAGTTTATATGCTAACACTTTATATATTTTCATATGCTTGTGTATCTTGAATGTTGAGGAAAAGTTGGCAAGTATCGAGCATTGAATCGTGAGATAGACAATTGTCTTCTACATACGTCTGGAAGAGGTAGGATTTTATCCTTTATTTTGTTGGCATTTCCATTTATCTAGCATACTTGATATTAGAGTTGATTTATGGGTGTCATTTTGTCTGTTTTGGTCTTACCCCAAGCCATAGAGAATTATTCCTTGTAACATAAATTGTTCATTCATGTTAGAAAAATAACATGCAATCCTGATTCCAGTTTGAACTGCTTGGTCTGATTAGCCTCAAGACTTGGTATTAAAATCTTGGAGAGAGCACAATTTTTCATTGTTTGTGTGGTGATTGAGGTATTAATAATTAGACTATATCATGGGATTGTTGGATCGACTTTGGGATGAAATCCACAACTCTAATTTTCTTGGTGATTATAATAATTCTCTACTTCCCCTCCATTTTTTATATATATTGAATTTAGGGTTTTGAATTTTATAAATAATTTCATTAAGGGTTTATGTAAATGGCCAAGCTCTTATGGGTTTATGGAATGCAATGATAGCTTTGGCATACACATATTATTGGAATATCTCATTATGGGAATGTATTAAATTGTTTCATGGGATTGTTGGATCAACTTTGGGATGACGTTGTAGCCGTCCCTTAACCACACTACAAGGAAAACACCCTCTAGAGGAGGTTTTTGTAGAAGCCCTTATAAAAATAGCCCAAAAATTTGTTTATAGCGGAAGACACTAGAGGAGGCGAGAAAGTGAAGGTTTTAGAGGATGTATTTTTATGGTGCCTTTATAAATACATAACACACTGGTGTGTTTTCTACTACGGATGCATCGATGCTCTAAAAATGGTGCACTATGGTAGGATTATTTGAAAAATATATATTATGGTACACTACTTAAATACTAACGCACCGATGCACAACATTTCTCTAAAAAATGGTGCACTGTGGTATAGTTATTTAAAAATCAATAAACTCTGGCATGCTACTTAAGTATTGACGCATTGGTGTGCACTGTTGCTCCCAAAAATGGTGCACCATGGTAGGTTTTTTTTTTTTTTTGAAATATACGCCAGTGCACTACTTAAATATTGTGGCACTAGTGCGCTACTTAAATATTGTTGCACCAGTGTGTCTAATAATTTAGCACACCATAACAGGGTTAAAATGTTTTTATCGACCGTAAAATTTATTTTTACCTTTTTTCAGTTTTGTAGATCTCTCAAGCACCGATGCAATGTTTTCCTCTCTAAAGCACCCTACCATTGGTGCGTCCATTACTTTCCTTCCTTTCGTCTCTTGCTCAGTGCGTGGCTTTTGAATTTTTCCAAATGATGAGAAAATTTGTTTTTTTAGACTACGTGGAAACCATGCCTCCCCAACGAGGAAATGTCTAGGTAATGTCTTTATTTCATTATAGCTTAAACCTTTAGCGTATCAAAATTCAAAATTTAGTTAAATTTCCATTGTTTAAAAAGAAAAAAATTATGTGTGGTGCATTCGAGTCGTTCGGCCTGCACCGCGTACAGTGCACCCTGAAAATTTACAGGGTGTACCAAAACACCATGCCTAATTTTTTTTCAGTAGTACATTTGTAAACTATAACAAACCAGTTTATTAGGTAAAATTTAATGCACCGGTCCTTAATTTTACTAAGGCACCGCCTAAAATAATATAGTTGTTTTTTCACAGTCCCTCAAAATAATATTAATGCACCAGGGCGTAACGATACATGATGCACCATATAAATCAGATATATTATTTATGTTGTGCATTTATAAATGTACGCACTAGAGAATTAATGATTACCTAATGCACCACCGTAAAAAATTAGAGCCTAAATTCAAAAGTACCGTGATTATCAATTTAAAAAAAATTATTGGTGGGGTGCGACACCTTTCCTGTAATGCACCGGTGGATGTCGAGAAAGGCTACACACCACAATAACAAATTTTTTAAAAATGGTTTTATGGTGCTTTAGGATTTTAAGTTTTTATTATTTTAGTTGGTTCGTTAGTTAACCTTAACGCACCGGTGCAGTAAGGCTATACAATGCACCACATAAAATAATATAACAAATTTTATATTGTGTGTTATGTTACATGTGCGCACTATAGATAGTGCTCATAAGTAATATATGGACCACGAGTGGTGCTTGATTGTTTCTTGGGCGCATTGATGATGAAATTTACTTATTTTATGAAGAATTTTTTTTTTTTTCTGTATTTATAAATAAATTTCTCATTTGCTATTTTTTTTTATGTTTTGAGTATGAGGTTGATGTATTTTATATTTTAATTATGCATACATGTCAGTGAAGAGAGAAGTAGAAGTAGCAACATGAGSAAAGGGTTGACCTATACAATGTTGTACGAGATTGGGAGGCAAGGGAGAGGGAGAGGGATTTCTACCATCACCCTATTACTACAACGACCCAAGCCTTCTTGAGGAATGTAGGCCTACTTAACTACTATGAGGAGGCCACATCCCTTAAGGGGAACTTCGGGTTCTTGGTGCAGGTAATCCATCGATGGGATGTCCATCAATAGGATTTCCATGTTAGTCTTGATCAGTGGTACTAGCCCACTGAGGAGGATAAATAGTTTATCACTAGGTTATCCAAGAGAGGGGAGGATTTTCCCCAGTTCCCTAATGTCCCAGTCGGTGTTGTAGTAGAGAGACAATTCATGTACTCACAGAGATATATTGGGGTTGATGTACTTTCTCCAGCTTATTTTCTCAGATATATAATGTGGTTGATGTACTTTCTCCATAGTCAGCCTTTCCTATGGTTGGGTGGAGAGCATATCACCCTTAAATAGTATCCAACATATGTCAAAAATTGTAGATAAGTAACTTTCTTTATTTCTATGTATTGATTTCAATGCATGAATGGTTGAATGGGCATTACGATTGGATATGAATGTCTGACCTGTAAACTTGATTTTGAAACTCTGGAGATGGTCCTGTGTTTGCATAAATTATACATCTGCATAAGAAGACTCGTAGTTGTGAATTTGGGCAGTCTCTCATTCTAAGTGAAATAGATGCAAGTATATGTCATACAAAAAGATTGTGGGATTGGTAAATGTGGAAAGGATATGAACTTATATAGTCGTTCGAACAGGTAAATAACTTGAATCTCCAAAATAACTCTAGTAGAGAGACACCCTTCCTACTATATGAACTATTGTATCATTCTTATATATATATATATATAGACCTGTGCATATACATGTGCACCACAATGATGGGATTCATGCAACAAAGGAGTACCTCTGAAATATCATGAAATAAGGGTATCCTTGGAGGGAATTGGTATGCCTTGGACCTAGGCGATGGTCCTTGAAAACCTAGAATATCCTAAATGAGGATTAGGGGAAGCCCTCGAAAAATCGGCTAAGTTATAGGTCAGGTTATAAGACATTGTAAACCCTTAATATTGCTTCGAATAATCATGGATATTGATTTGGAATGGAGGTTAAATATGGGAACTCTATTGGAGCGGGGGTGAGACCTGATCCTGATCATCAATATGGTTGAATGGTGATATCATGAACCTCCATCAGATATGGGTATGAATGCCATGGAGTACGCACCTCGAAATAAATGAGGACCTTTGATCTATGGAAGGGTGTTCGTGGAAGCTTATAGATAGTTATAACCATTATGGTGAACACGGTCGAAGTCCCATAGTTAGAATGAGTCTGGATTTAGAAATGGAGGAATTTTGAAAAGGGGAGTCTGAGGGATGATCTAGACCGTCCATTAGGGCTAAGTCCACGATAAATATCCATCGTAGATCATCGTGGGTCTCATTTAACAATACTAAGAAATGAGATGACATCATTATGACGTGTCTCGTCGAGGTGAATCAAGGGTGATAGGTGTCTCCCGAGGAATGGACAAAGGCCAAAGATCATATGAAAAAATGGGCTAAGAGACCTTATGAACGGGCCCCAAATCTTCAGCATTAGATCTCTAAGATGAAATATTGATCGTTGATCCATCGAGATTGGGGAGCTCCAAGGAGAAGATCTGATTGTTGATGCATTGGGATAGGAGGAGATATGAGTGAATATCTGGGCCATTTAACGTGAAGTGTTATTCAGAGTGGAATTGACCGAGGACACTCTGAGAGGGAAGCTCCGAGGTGCAACATAGACCGTCGATATTCCAAGGTTTGAGGGATCCCGTAGACGATATGGATAGTTTTTTGGAGTACAAATATTGGAAAGGTTGTGTATCAACCGACAAGGAATACAATGTCAATGTGACTTGAGGTTCCCAACATGGCAACCAACATGTCCAACTAGTGACAAGTGTCACTAAGGGATTTTTCATCTGGACAAAGGTAGGTCCCAATGGATGAAGAGGCTCTTTGGGCCCTCAATTTAAACTATGACCATTAGATTTGTCAGGATTCATCCTCAAAAAATATAGACCATAGATCTCTAACATATCATCATCGGAAGAAGGAGATGGGTAGGTCTGGAGGAGCCTCGAATTTTGGCGACACAAGCATTGATAACACGATGAGAACCGTCGATCATTCGAAAGTCTTGTTCAAAAAATCATGTGGCATGCTAATGAGGGAGCCAAAGAATCCTTAGGATGACAGGTGTTAGCTATTAGTTGGATAACGGGGGTTCAGATTGGATTGACGATGGTAACTGTTGATATCATCAAAGGTTGGATGAGTAGATATGGACCGTTAAATCCATATATAATGTCTTATGAAGTGTGGGAGGTTGGCATGGTCACATTCAACCAAGAAATATCAATGATGCCAAAGTAATAATCAAAAAATAAGGGTGTCAGGGCTAACGACAATCGTCAATCGGAGAAGGGACGAGGTGACACCTCTCCCATTGATCTAGGGGGTCACATCCATGAGTCATGGAAACCATTGGGATTCTAGCATCAATCTATTTTCCAAAGGATATTGTTGATGTAACATCCCCGACCACCCAGTCCAGGCCATGCTACTCTAGAAAACACTCTGATACCATTTTGTAGCATCCCCTTCCACCCAGGTCGGGCCATGCTACTCTAAATAATGCTTTGATACCATTTTTTAACATCCCGAACCAACCTGATCGGGACATGATACTCCAGATAATGCTCTAATACCATTTTGTAATGTTTCCCTGGCCTCTCATCAGGTTGAAAAAATGCTAACTCATACACATGCGGTCTCAAGCTTTGTTATAGGTAATTAAAATTGTCCATGCCCAGACATAGACCTGCTGGGCAATGGCAGGCATAGCTCTTTGTAGAATACATCACATATAAAATTAACAAAAATAAATAGAGATAACATGAAAACATACATGCAGTGAAACACATGATATTATTACAAGAATCACAGACATGCACTAAAATACATCATTTAACCATTAAGCACATAAATGATACTTATCTCTTAATTGTAGTGCACTGACTACGTGCAGACCTTCCACAAACCTCCCAGCCTTATACGATGTTGTTCACCACTCTCAGCAGTGGGTCACCCATGAGATAGGAGTAAAATCCATTAGACAAGGGATTCTTAGGCTAGGAAGGGAAAATAGGAAGTTGCACAATACAACAAAAAGAATTTCCTCCAAGGAGCCACTTACACCCACCACTCACAAAATCTCATTCCCCACATGCCTGTCCCACCCCATGAGTATACACCTTCATTGTCACATAGTCGATCGACTTCTCTACCTCCCTTTCTGGGGCTTCAGTAATAGGCAAGACAAAATTCTTAGAGCCCTGTAGCTGCTAATAGGCTCCCTCTAGGAGAACTCACTTCCTCACCACACTCTCTCACCTAGAGAGAGTTTCTCATAGGTATGATAACATGATTCTTATATCCACACTCTCTCACCTGGGGAGAGTTGTTCATAGGCCTACGAAAATGCCTCTTCTATCCACAGACATGAAAACCTACTTCTTCACTCCTGCTCCTCAACACATGAGCATGGTGATGCAACAAAAAAAACTAGACATTGGAACGGTAATGAAAGAACAATACACAGACAACCTGCAGGGTACTGGTGCAATAAGGGTATCAATTTGCGCTTGTTGCAGAGGTTCATGTGGTTGGGGAATTTCAACAATGGTGTTCCAAGGTTACCGTGTGCTTGATGGGTGTGTTGGTGCAAAAATGGCCAAAAATCTCCCAAAACAATAAGAACTCGCACTTATATTTTCATGTTCCTGGGCTAACACATGGCACTCATGAAGCGCGTTCCTCTCCATTTGGAAGTCATACCTTTTCTCCAAAGGAACTTAGTATATATTCACATCCCAGTCAAAGCATTTAGAAAAATAATATATTATTCTATTGGACTTAAGCTCTTAATATTATCTCCTCTTTCCATCCTCTCAGCCCCCTTCACTTACCTAGCCTAGTGGAGTTTAGTCCCCCATGTTTTTATATTAATAATTATGAATACTTACATGTACAAAACAAGCTCCTGGCCTTTAACATCTAGGCTCTCCAACATAATAAGAACATAAGCCTCCTAGCTTATAACACTTGGCTCACTAGCCTACAAAACATGTTACAATTCATAATTACAACTGGGGCTTAGCCTTGGGATATTACAATCCCCTCCCCTTATTTTTGCACTATCCTTAGTGAAACTTATTTACACAACATCAAAAAGATTTCCAAAATCTTCAAAAATATGCAGGTATTATACTCGCATAGTATCTTCATGCTCCCATGTTGCGTCCTCGGGACCGTACCAGGTCCACTAGACCTTTACAATCCCTATGGCTTGATTCCAGAGATGCTTGTACTTTCAGTCCAGTATGAGCACCGAGTGCACTTGTAAAGTGCCTTCTTTCTCCACCTAAATCACATTTCAATCAATCACATGATTAGCATCAGGTATACATTTCTTGAGCAAGGAGACATGAAATACATTATGTATATTCATGCATGAAGGAAATGCAAGCATATAAGCTACTGTTCCAATCCTTTCTAGAATTTCAAATGGTCTACAATATCTGGTTGCCAACTTGGAACATTTTATCAGCTTTAGGGAACTTTTGTTTGCTTTCAGTTTCAAGAAAACATGATCACCTACTTTAAACTCCCCATGGGTTCTACCTTTGTCAGAATAGATTTTCTTCCTATCTTGGGCAGCCCAAATTCTATTTTATCTTTAACAATTGATATTCCATTTCCTTGGGAAACTCTGGCCTAATTATTTCTCTATCAGTTGGGTTGTCCCAACTTATTGGTGTGTTGTACTTTCTACCATAAAGTGCCTCAAACGGGATCATCTTTAGTGAGGCTTGGTACCCATTGTTGTAACCAAACTCTTGCAAGTGTGGGTAATCTTCCCATCTGGATGGTTTATCCATCACATACATTCTTAACATATCTTCTATCACTTGTTTTACTCTTTTCGTTTGTCCATCAGACTTAGGATGATAGGTTGTGTGGAAGTTTAGGTTCATTCTGAACCCCTTGAACAATCCTGTCCAAAACTTCAAGGTAAATTTTGGGTCTCTCTCAGACACAATTGTCTTGGGAATATCGTGCAGTCATGCCATTTCCCTCATATAAATATCATCAACATTATTTGCCTTGTGAGTAGTCTTCAATGGAATAAAATGGGTATCCTTCATAAGCTTATCCACCACCACCATGATGGAATCACATTTCTTGTTTGTTCTAGGTAAGCCTGTGATGAAATCCATTGTCACCACTTACCACTTTCACTCAGGGATAGGTAATGGTTGTAGCAACCCAACTAGGTGTCTATGCTCAACTTTGACCTTTTGACACTCTATACATCTGGCGATGTATTCTGCAATTTATTTCTTCATGCCTGGTGTTACGAGGAAAATCTCTCTATGGCTAGGGTGAATCATAACAGAAAAGTATGACTGCAGAAATCAACTCTTTCCCATATACATTTTATATAAATCAATGTGCAAGCGATATAAGAAAGGGACCTACCTCATCCAAATGTTTGATGATGTCCATCGTTGAGTACTTTGACCCAAAGCTTTATACCTGCAACAAGTTCTCAACAAACAAGTGAAGAAAGAATTGGGTGGAAATATAAAAGGTTAGCACATTAGAGAGCATAATCCATCATTATACATAAGAAGCACGATATAGTTACCGACTTAGTGAGATTTTTGACCTCAAAACAAGAACTCTGGCCCAAAAAACCCATAATTTTTTCATAAAAACATCAAAATCAACCCCCAAATCAAAAAGTGTTGCTACCGGTAGCACCATTTTTTAAAACGGGGTCAAAATTACAACATTTTTCAAACATGAGCTTCAAAACTTAGACAGTAGCTCAAAAAAACCTTAAAATCAACACCTAAAAACAAATAAGATGTTTTTAATTTTTTTTCTTTTCTTTTCAAAACGTTAAATTTTGTGATCATTTGAAATTGTATTTTTATCACTTGGTACCATTAAAACCAAAACCTCAAAATCAACCATCAAATTGAAAAGTACTACTACTGGTAGCACCCATTCTAAAATTGGGGTATGAAAATGACACATTT
>JZKD02S2386697.1:142035-152193 GCA_000966675.3 Picea glauca
GAATCAGTTGTTACCGTGCTTAAACAATTATGCTTCTTTTAAACTCTTTGTTGAGACACTAAATGATAATCACAATAATGTAGGGAAATAAACAATGGCAAATTCAGCATCAGTCACCCATATGAGAAACACAGAGACAGATATTTCTTGAGGAAACCCATACAGGGTAAAAACCTCTTTTTCTTTATATGATAAGTAATAGTTACATTCTTCATATTATCATACATATGAGCACCAACTCATAATGAGGTTGCAACCTATGTTTTGCAAGCTACAACTTGTTGAGAGCACCAACTCTCTATTTTCTCTAGCACCAACTAGATGGAAGCACCAACTCCCTGTGTTCAAGCACCCACTTGAACCTCTAAGGACAACAGTCCTCCCTAGCACCTCCCAACCACCCTGAAATATAAATCTTTGCTACTAAATTTATTACAGTGATATGATGTTCGTTGATGGCCTACCTGACTTATCACAGTTCTGCTCCACCTTGTTGCTCTGTCTGCCTTATTGCCTTTCTTCTCAAATCATTTGCAATGTCTGGGTTATGGGCCCACCATGCTTTCGCTGCGCAACTCTGATTCTTCTTCACCCATGAATCACCACAGCAAAACTCCAATAGCCACTGCAAATTCCCACCATCACAACCTCATCCCCTCTTTGTACCGTGTATTTATAGCATCTATGCACCTTTAGCATGCAATGTTTTCCATGCCTCTGCATGCACACTCTGCGTCATTATCCTCCACCTCTTGAGTGCTCTATCAGATCATCATTATCACTCTTCAGCTTCTCTTGTGATTACACATCAGTCTTCTTCGACTTCTCTAGCAGATGTCATCAATGGTTTTTGGCAGTCTCACAGTGTCGTGCCTCAATATCCCTCCGATCATTTCTTGATCCAACGGTTCAGATCAAATCAGGATTTCACCCATCTCGATTTCGGCACTCTTGAGATTCAGAGTTTTTGTCACTTACAAATCCCGTGACCAAGGGCTGTGACCACAGCCTTATGTCTCTCTATCGGGGTTTCGGCGTTTTCAGTGTCGAGATGCACATGTACTCGGAACCCCCGATTCTCCGATCCCCGATGTGCTCCTTTCCCGAGTCTTATCCCCTTCCGCCTACATAATGGTCCATGTGACCTGCGATCACGTGACCACCACCATACCTCTCGAAAATGTGCGCTAGCCCTCCTGGCTAGAACATGATCCATATGACCTGTCTCCGTGTGACCTTGGTCATATAACTCCATCGGATTTTCGACACTTACGATGACATAATGTTTATGTCCATGGAATTTGCGATTTCCCGATTCGCGATGTGCTTTAGCCCTCCTGGCTGAGCCCTGGTCCATGTGACCGTTACCTGTGACCACATCCTTATCTCTGACAATTGGCCTCCACTTATCGAGGTTTCACGGATCACGATTCTGAATTGCACAAAACTCTTGTCAACGGGATCCCCGATTTCCCGATGAACAAAATGTCGATGGCGCCTTGATCTTCGACACCTGTCCCTCAGTTGGACGGTCTCGATCCCTTCGGGATTTTGAGGCTTTCGATGTCAATTGACTTTGTCATTCCAAATTCCTGATCCCCGATACTCCTTTTAGATAATCAACGGTCCAGATCACTTCTAGCTCGACGGCTCAGGTTACATCGCAAAATCCCATATCGCGATTTCGGAGTTTCTGTTGTAGTGTGTTCTTGACATATCAAAGTCCCGATCGCCGATGCCTTTGCTGATGTCACACGTGGTTTGACACGTGTTAGATCCTACCACGTGTCACTCTGATTTGTGAATTGCATGAGCCTAAATTGTTAGATCTGCCTAACACCTATCATTACCTGGATGTGCCACGTGTCCCTATCTGACGTGGTCTGTTGACGTGTGTTGGATCGACGGTCTAGATCACTTGTTATCCAATGGCTGTGATTAACTCTTGAAATCGCATATCGCGATTTCGGGGTTTTTGTTGTCAAGTGTTCTTTGCATACCCAACTCGCGATCCTCGAAACTCCGATGACTACGCTCCGGGTCCATATGACCATTATCCTCATGACCGTAGCCAAACCTTCACTCCCTTTAAAGACCTTGCAGGTTCTCATTGATCCAATGGTGGTCGGGTCCCTACGCTCGGATCTGACGGCTGAGACCTGTCCTCTGTCGAGCTTCTCCCGGTGGCACCCGATCGCTGCCATGTGTCCTTCCAAATAGACGATCCTGATTATGTCAGGATTTCACCTTGGCTTTTCCCGATGGTAAACCTCGTACAGATTCTGTCTGATCTGACGACCCTCGTTCTTTCGAGAAATTTGAATGAGATCCTGTGGTTGTGGATCTCTGTCTTCCTTCTCTTTTGCAAATTTCTTCAACGTTGTTCCTCCTTCTTATCCTACCATCTCCACTGCTGTACTTGCCATCAATGACAAGCATACGCTACTTGGTAAACATTTGCCAACATAGATTGCAGGATCTGGTGCCACGCATCCACTATGACCATCAGGGGCCCCACTAACCATGCTCAAGAAAAGTGCCACATGGTGGCACACTAAAGGAGGACACGTGGCCCAATCAAATAGGTGACACATGTCACATTTATTGGCATTTCAATATTTGAAAGTACATAAGTCACTTCCACGTGGCATGCAAATTGTGTGTCCACATCATCTTGGTTGACATCAATAGGCCACATCACTTCGTGACTTTGAGAGATTTCGCATCAGCACACTCCATTTGATGCACAAGCATCTCTCCACGTCATCCAACCAGTCAGACAGCCACGTTAGCGAATTCAAATCATGCATTGAAGAGAGAGGCGCAACCTCATTTGAAATCTGAATTTAATGTAATTAAATGCTTAAGTTGTTGAGTTGTAGAGCCGTTCCTTTGCATAGGCTGTAGATTAGATAGGCATTTAATGGTTTGTAAGGATGAGATCTAGATCTGGATGTGGACTAGACAACCCATTCAATGTAATTGAATAGGGTAAGTAGATTGGAGGGAAGAGATCTAAGAGCCCCCTCATGTAAAAAGATCGATGGTATCTCTTTGATAGTTAGGGTGGTTGAGATAAAGAGAATCTGTGAGTAGAGAGCAGAGGAGAGAAGAGCCGAGACCTTGTTACAGGCCATGATCAGGAACACCTTTGTAAAGAGGCATTTTTATTAATATAAACAGAAGCAGTTTTTCCTGCATGTATTTTTGTATTATGTGGATGCCTTGGTGTGTTCTGGTTTATGCTGTGAATTCATGTTGTAGATGTATGTTGTAGGTTTTCAGTTGTAGGAGTGTTTCTGATTTCAGGTGAAGGTCTTTGAGGCTTCATACCAGGAGGGTGTGATAGAAAATTGTGGGTTCTGATAGCCGTGCATAGAGGTTGCACTTCTGAATTCTGCGGATTCAGACAAAGACGTGCTGCGGCACAGGAACTGAAATCAACAACTCAGAAGAAAGACCTATGAGGTTACTGAATACCTCAAGAGGCAAGGCTGTGGGAGAAAACACAGTTGTAGACATAAGCTCTGAGGAGTTCTGTGAAGCTCTGCCAAGTGGGCATTGAGCCAGTGCAAGGAGTGCATAAAGATAGAACTCTGATGTGAGTTCAGGAAAAAGAATCAGAATCACTGAGGATTCTATGAAGATTTGCCAAGTGGGCATTGAGCAGGTGCATAGGTGCACAAAAGAGTACATAACTGCTAAAAGTTCCGGGAGAAGATACTCTGCCAGGTGGGCATTGAGTAGGTGTGCAGACAGGCACAAAGAAGAGAAGAGAACTCTTTGAGTTCTAGAATTTAGAGGAAGAATCCACTAAGGTATCTTCATAGGGTTGTTGAACACCCTGATAGACTCAGCAAGAGGTTGCTTGAGTGAAGGATAGCCAGGAAGGCATCCAAGTATTTCTCCATCTGAGGGAGACAGGAAGAAGGATAAAATCCCTTAGGGGTCTGAGTGGTTGAGAACCTCAGGTGGGATAGTACTTTGCATGTGTGAAGACTCTACAGAGGCGCATAAGTCAAAGAATCCCTTGGGGGTTCCAGGAGCAAAGCTCAGGAGGAACAACGTTGTGGAGAGCACAGACGAGGCTTAAATTCAAGAGCTCGCAGAGGAGAAGGAAGACAAAGGTCGATACCTTTGAGAACTTGTAATTATTCCAAGAACTGGAAGAAAGCACATAAGCTCAAGAGGGAGCACAGCAGCCATCGGATCAACCGAATAAATCTGGACCATTGAATATTTCACGTCCAAAGAGCATCAAAGTGAGCACACAAGAAGAAGGACGGATCTGCACCATCAGATCTAGAGAGAAAATCCCGCCAGCCGTCAGATCTGGCGAAGGAGCGAGGAGATTACGACCGGGTTTCCAAGGTGCAAGCCTAGGATATTGGGGGTCGTCAGATGTTCCCATAGATACCCATCAGCCGTTGGATGGACCGAAAGGTGCACAGGGTTTAAAACTTCTCAAGCCGAGCAAGAGTCCCGACACATATCGGGATATCGAGGCGTCGAGAATCAGGATATCAAAATTCCCATGGACAAGAGGTTGGGGAATTCCATAGTGAAAACCCTGATATGATCTAGACCGTCTGTTTGAGGAGACACGTGGTGGATATTGAGCAACCCGTTGGTATATCGACTACCGGGGTTTTGAGTTGACAGAGGATTTTTGTCATCAAATCATTGAAACCTCCGAAACAACGAGATTGGATCAGGGCCGTCTATCAGTTGAGGACACATGGAGAAGATCTGGATTATTGAGAGAAGTCCCAATAGAAGGTCAAACCGGCGCATCAGGGTTCGGCGTTTCGCGAATCCTGAAGACGAGACGCCCGGGGCATTTGGAGTCATGAAATCGTGAGAAGTGATTCAGACCATCCATCATAGGAGGACGCGTGGAGGAGATCAGGGAATTCAGGAGATTTCCTGAAAGGAAAGTCGTCCATCGGCATTACGGGAATTGGGAATCCCGTGGACAAGAAGTCCTTGCAATTCGAAATCGTGAAGTCTGAAACTCTGACAATGAGGGAAGTGCTATTGGAGGCCAGCTGTCAGCATATCGGAGAAGAGGGAAGTGTCGTTTAAGGGGCCAGCTATAATCATAGCAGAGAATCAGGATTCGAGGGATCGACAGTCCCCTGGGAAAATCCTTTTTGGCATTTGAAACCTCGAAGTCCCGAGGGAGAACCGAAGCCGTCGGTTTAATAGGCGATCAGAGTCATTGATCGTGGTGAAAGCGGGAGTTGGAGAATATCAGGATTCAGAGGATCACAGATCCTGAGGACAAGTGCGTTTCATCACTTGAAAGTCTGAAACCTCGATAGGAGATAAGGCTGCGGTCTTATGGGATAACGGTCACATTAGCCAGGACGTAGCCAGGAGAGGCTAAGGTGAGAAGGGCCATTTCGGGAGTCAAGACGTCGAGAGGTCAGACTTTTGAATAGGGAAATCCTGAAAGACATAAGGCTGCAGCCTTATGAGAGCTGGTCATATGGACTAGAACGTAGCCAGGCGGGGCTAAGGCCGAAAAGGGGCGCATCGGCAAATCGGAGATCGAGGATTCGAGAGGATAGGAACTCTCGACATTGGGAAACAAGAAACCCAGAAACTCGAAACTAAATCGGGAAAAGGTCACAGGTGCGTGTAGAGGCCGTGACAGGGAAAAGAGAAGGACCTGTGGATTGGGTTTTCATCAGAGATTTCAGCAGGGAATCAGAAGAGATAATTTGGCTCACGAATTGAATGAGATCGATCCTGTGAGCAGGGGCACGATGAGGTGGTGGTTGTGCCTTTACTTCATCACCATTTTTCCTGAATGACGATGTCCTGAATAGGGTGATCTTCTGCCACATGTCTCCTTTAATGAACAATCTAGATTAACTCCAAACTTCGAGACTTTGGTGCTTCGGGACTTCGGGTCTTCAACACTTCGGGGATTTAGGACTTTTCTCCTTAGCACACTGTGTTTCTCCTGAATGATGAATTCCCAAACAAGCCAATCTATCGACACGTGTCCCTTTTGATGGATGGTCTGGATTAACTCTAGACTTCGGGACTTTTCAATCTATCACACCTTATTAATCCCGAATGATGAATTTCTGAACTATTGTGAGATCTACGGCTCACAATCATTCGCGTGTAGATCTGTCGGCTGAGATCTATTTTTCACCACTACGCCTTACCTTCTACTCTTGGATTGATCTAAAGGTTTTGATCTATCTTCGTCCAAAACCAATGGCTAAGAACTTCTCCCTGTATCTATAGTGCAGACCCACTATGGAGCTTGGAGGTTAATTCTCATGCACCTTTTTCCATATCTAATGGTTTGAAAAGTTGGCCTTTCCCCTGTGCAGATCTTACACCCCAAATTCAAACCTTGCGACCCAACACAATGGTTTTTGTGGCTTCTTTCTCTGTTTCCATTCCATAAGCCATTATACCTCCTAAGCTTCATAACACAATCAAGGTATTATCTTGGCATGCAAGGATGCTCTTAACTCATATTTTGTCTGTTTTGAAAATATCTTTGTCTGAGACTTTTTCTTCAACTTCCACTAACATGGCCCATCCAGGATCAATGTTGAAACCATGGCTTTGATACCATTTTATAACATCCCCGGCCACCCAGGATGGGCCATGCTAGTCCAAAAAATGCTATGATACCATTTTGTAACATCCTCGTCCACCCAGGTCGGACCATGCTACTTCATATAACACTCTGATACCATTTTATAACATCCCCGACCACCTAGGATGGGCCATGCTACTCTAGAGAATGATATGATACCATTTTGTAACATTTTTCAGGCCCCTCAGCAGGCCGAAAACATGCTACCTTAGGCACACATGATCTCAAGATCTGTTATAGGTAATTAAAATTGTCCATTCCTAGACATAGACCTACTGGGAAATGGAAGACAGAGCTCTTTGCAAAATAGATCACATATACAATTAACATAAATAAATAAATATAACATGAAAACATACATGGAATGAAACACATGATATTATTACAATAATCACAGACATGCACTAAAATACATCATTTAACCATTAAGCACATAAATGATACGTATCTCTTAATTGTAGTGCACCGACTGCATGCAGACCTTCCATGACCCTCACAGCCTTAAACTATGCTTCTCATCACTCTCAACAGTGGGTCACCCCAGAGATGGGACTAAAATCCACTGGGAAAGGGATTCCTAGGATATGCAGAGACAACAAGAATTTTCACAGGACAACAGGAAGGATTTCCTCCAAGGAGCCACTTACGCCCACCACTCACAGGCTCTCTCCAGAGAGTTGCTCACAGGTATGACAACCTACTTCTTCTATCCACACTTTCTCACCTGGGGAGAGTTGTTCATAGGATTGACAACCTAACTCTTCTATCCACGGGCCCGACAACCCGCTTCTTCACTCCCGCTCCTCAACACATGAGCATGGTGATGGAAACAACATAAACTGGACGTGGGAAGAGTAATGACAGTACAATACGCAGGCGACCCATAGGGTACAGGTGCAGAAAGGGTATCAATTCAGGTTTGTTGCAGAGGTTCATTTGGTTGGGAATTTCAACAATGGCGTTTGAGGGTTACCGTGTGCTTGCTAGGTGTGCTAGTGAAAAAATGGCCAAAAATCTCCCAAAACAGTAAGAATTCCCACTTATATTTGCATGTTCCTGGGCTGACACATGGCGCTCATGAAGTGAGTTCCTCTCCATTTGGAAGTCGTACCTTTTCCCCAAAGGAACTTAGGATATATTTATATCCACTAGTAAATATTGTAAAAATTTCGACGTTCTATTTGCGATGTTATGGACAAAATTGGCCATACTGTCGAAAAATAAAGGAATTTTTTTTTTTTCCATATTGCCCGATAACATCGCTATTTCCATGATGACGTCTCTCTTTCCACGTTTTCGTCTCTATTTCCACATTGTCATCTCTATTTCCATGTTTGTAACATATTCGTCGCTCTTTCCACGTTTGTAACATAGTCGTCTCTCTTGCCACGTTTGTAAAATAGTGGTCGCAGTTGTGATGTTGTTGTGTATAAACAAGGTCAATGGGTTGTAAATGTTCCTAGTGGTCTGAATATTGAATTTTATATGGCTTTCCATTGTGGGAAAGGATTATGGTGTGATTTTTATTATTTCCATGGTGTCCTTATGATACGACAATGGTAATATATTATCCACATAAAAGGTTGCTTGAGAAGTAATAGGGGGACCATGATACCATAAGAGCGAAAAAGGAAAGGGGGTGCATGGGTGATATGGTTTGACACTTGTCCTTTGAAGTAAAAACTTCCTTTCCCGTGATTCCTTAAAAATATTTCCCACTCATCTTTTAATTGGGTGTTCTTTTGGATGTTTCCTCATGCTTCTTAGCCGAAAGGGCACACTTGTCTTATGCAGAATAAACTTGGGGGGAAACCATTATTCACTCTCATTCATGAATGATTCTTAGACTCTCCATTCTACCTAATAACATTTCTTTCCCATGTGCATTATCCATTTTCCTATCCAAATTCTCTTCTTCTCATTGTTCATGGTGGAACTTATGTGGAAACATGGTTTTTATGCATGCAAACAAGGAAAAATCCCCATGGAATTATGGCTAGGAAAAAACTATGGGGAGTGGGGGATTTTCTTGTAAGAAATGATATGAAATTGGATGGTTTTGAGGGAAAAACCATGGTTGGAATTCCCATAAGAGGTGAAGTAAACAACATTAAAACCTGCAACCTTTTTAGCATTGTTCATGGATATTTTGAACTGAGTGGTTTCCTTTAGGTCATTCAAAGTGTGAAACCAATATTTTTGGACTTTTTTTTCCTACATTGGAAGGTAATAAGATATCCAAGGGATTATGGAGTAGAGAAAAGGGAGATCTCCCTTGTGATATGAAATATAAGAGAAGATCATGACAGTTGATGTCTAGATGAGGGCCTAGAGTGCTCAATAGTGAGCATATTGGCTATGTCATGAGATAAATGGGTTGGAGTGAGTGAGATTAGAGCCTTGTAGGAGATTCGTTAAATGTTTTCATTGTGTTATTGAGGAGAAGAGAGTGATACAATGGTTGATGGCTAGATGTTGGGATCCTCCCTAGGGGTGTAATTAGGGGGCCAAAGGGACCACTAGAGTAGTAATGATATATTTATGGTGGTCATTCAATGTAAAGTGGAATGGGTCCATTATGGATGTTTTTATTAAATAACATACATTAGTCGGTTAGAATGGAATACATGTAATGTGGCCTCATTAACGAAAGTCCATTAGGTAATTATAAGGTGGTTATGATTAGGGTTCTCTAGTTATCTATAAAGAGAGACATAGTCCTTATGAATATGTATTGAAGTATATGGATATGTATTGAATTATTTTTTGTTCAAGCTTATCTCAATGAGAGGTAACCTTAGCTTAAGAGGCAAGTGAACAATAGTGGATTTCTTCCAAAAGGGTCATTGTATAGTGTTTCCATGCCTGAAGGGTATTTTTATATAATCAAGTAAATGGGACTTTACAATATCAAGCTTGGATATATTATATGTGATTTATTTTTTATAACTAAGGTAGATAACAATTGGTATTGGGGCTCCTTCTTGGGAAATAAAGTGGAAGAATTTGTTTTCCTTCTTTTTGTATATTTTTTCCTAAGAAAAAAGAGGCAGAAACATTCATATATATTCCTATAGATTTATGTGCATAATATGGGAAAACCAAGTCTAGATTTCAATTCCTCTTGAAAAAACATCCAAAAAAAAAAAAAATGGTTCCAATCGAAGTCTTTGCTCTTAGATATATCATTGATTTAAAGTAAGTTATTCTAGGGTCCTTTTTGTGAGAACCATCAATATTGTAGAGAATATATCTTTCGACAGAGTGCCCATAATGCAACTAGACCAATGTCACTAGATAGAGTATTTTTGGGGGTTTTATTTGATATTATGTTATTCTTTTGATCAATATTCAATGCCCCCAAAGCCTCATAGATCCAAAGAATGGAAACAAATTGGGAGGATCAAATTGCACAAATAATATGAGAGCTTAAGGAGAGATGCCAACATCTTGAAATGTATCATGATATTAGTGAAGAGTAGAAATGAGATATATTTTCTTGGTGGGATTCAAACCATGATTGTGATGGT
>JZKD02S2386697.1:160143-171275 GCA_000966675.3 Picea glauca
TTTTCCAGTCGATGGAATGATAGCGTAGGAGCTCCAATAGTTGAAACCTAGTGCTCCAGATCTAATGCAACTGACGGTTCCTGCATCCGAGTCTCGGTTTGAGTTTTATTGATAGTTGCAACTCTCCTCCTAAAGTCATTCAAGGACATGTGGACAATTTGGTACGAGGGCATAAAATCCAAATCAAGCATCATAATGTTGTTTTGTAAGCTCCCACATGTATGTTTGGCCAAGGCCCATGCGACTACACTAGAAAAAAATGCTCGACAAAGTGTTCTTGAAAATCGATCTTATTCTTTGATTGGAATGAAATCATTAGGTGCCCATGAAACCTTGATATTATTCAACACAACACAAGTCCTAGGTATAAAATCCAACTCAATCACCATGGTTGGTGTTCTGTCTACATGTGCATATTTATTAGCTATGGAAAAAGATAAGCATATCCATGGAATGAAAAAATTGTTGGTTATTCCTAGACTCACCATTCCCATGAAATCACAACATTCTTCAATGAAATTTAGGTTATGCTAGGAATAAAACCCAACTCAATCACCATGATTAGTGTGATGCCCACATTTCTAGATTAATTAGCTTTGGAAACAGGTAATTAGATATATGGTTATCTAATAAAAATAGGATTTGAATTTAATGTTGTTGTCGACAATGGTCTTATAGAAATTTAAAGCAATTATTGTTGGCTCGAATACATTAGTAATCCATTGTTTGGAATTAAATGTAGCAAGCTCTTACTCCATGGTGACTTGGTGAGGTTCCTCAACTTGTCAATGACATGAGCCTTGCTAAGAACCAAATAAAATATTCCAACACCATAATCAAAGATAATTCATGCAACATATTGTGTCCATGGTTATTCCCTTTACATACAACAAAATAAATGTATGACTCTAGAATAAAGGAGAGTTAAGGTGACAACCAAATTCTAATTGTCAAGTAGAATGATCATTTAGAGAAAACATGGATAAGAATTAATGCATAATGTTATGAATGCTATCAAAGGTTATTCTTTTGATAAGTGAATAATGTTATGAATGTTATCAATGAATATCCTTTAGAGCCATGGTCATTATGAATGTATTTTTTAGGTCAACGCATGGAGTGGGGTTGCTATTTTGGAGAAATAAGAAACGAACTTCCTCATTTATTGGGTTTCCCCAATAAATCTTACTACCTCATGCACATTCTTGTGTGTAGGCCATATATTGTTGCATCTACTTTTCTTTGATTAATATTGAGTTCACACCTTCCCACTACATAATCCAAATAGATTGAGGCCTTAGACAAATTCATATTTATTCCAATTCATCAAAAGTTGATTTTGTTTTAGAGTTTCAAGCACTTTCTACAAATGAAACATTTTCTCATCCCAAGAGTTTCACTAAACACAAGATTGTCATCCAAGTACACTATGGAAAAAGAATCAATGAAATTGCATAAGACATTATTCATTGCGCACATTAAATTAGCCAATGCATTGCACAACACGAATTGTAGCACCAACCATTCATAGAGTCTGATGCCCAATAAGGACCAAATTCTTCTTCATCCACAAGGATCACCAAGTATCATTTTCTTAAACACTTTAACTATGTAAGGTTCCAAATTGATCCTCAAAATCTCAGTTTTTAATCCTCCCCAGATTTCAAATTTATAATAATAAAACTTAGACTCAATTCAATATAATATGGAATTAGCTCTTGGGCTACTTCCCAAACCATATAACCATGGGCTAATTCAATAAGGAAAATTTATTGTCTGCATTTTCAGAACTCCCATACTCCTCTATATTTGCAAAAGCAAATATATCTCCAAGAACAAATTGTCTTTCACCCTGGAAAACAAATTCAACAGTTAATAAAAATTCATAAAACATATGATCTCTTTTCTCGTTAACTTTGCTCAAAGTTAACTTTGATTTTTAATCCTTTTGATGCGCATATGACATGCCAATCTTGTCATATCCTCCTTCATGTTGTCTTGTCTTGGAAAAGTCTTATTTGTCTTCACATTGTTCTGAATGATGTCTAATTTCTAAATTTTGTTCTTTTTTCTTCTCTTTGTCCTTCCTTCCTTGCATATTTCTTTTCATTCTTACCCTTTTTTTCTTACAAATCTGTAAGGCACTAAGTTTATTTTTCCATTCCTCATGCTTTTCAATCAAAATATGCCAACTTCTCAGTTTAGAAGCTACATTTCTCTTTGTTTTTGTACAGGAAACAAAATTGCCATATATAACATAGTGTCCATTCAACTGTAAAGTCCCCTTTGCAACTGTAAAAATTACTATTACCACCATGAATATCACATTCCATTGAACCCATTTTATGTTTACTGCAAATTCATAGTTCACTAAAACATATTTTCCTTCATCCTCTGAGATTGTTTTAATCTTTTCAGTTTGTTGATCACATCTTCCATTTCTCTTTTTTCAATTTGTACAAATAAACTTATCTTCAATTTTCTACTACATCAGCCTCTCCCAACTTATCCTTAGGTTCTTGACTGACCTCTTTTCCTTTCCACTTCATAATATTTATTGGACTATATGTACCTCCTTAGACTGAATTATCCTTATAAATTTTTGTTCTACCATCTTCCATAATGCAACCTTTACTAAGAGTCCTTTCCATTAGTGCTCCTTTATGTCCTTTCAAGACAATTTCCTACCCATTAACTATCAATACAGGTTCATAATCACTGAATAAAATTTGAAGAGATAATCCCATTACCTCAAATGTTTGCACTGTATATATACCCTTGTTTCATCCTGACATAAGGCTATCTGCATACCTCTTTTCTATTCCTTCTTTTGCAATATGCAATTTCCTTTTGTCTTCAGATTGTCTGCCATCTTTTTTCCAAGTCCTTCTGGATTTATCATCTTCAACTTCCATAGTAGTCTTCAATAATTGTCCATCTTCAATGTATTTGAACACATGTTTAATTAAGAACTTTTCTATTACATACATCTCTTCTAACAACTTACATATGGACTAGGGTTTCATGTGGAGTACTCACCTTCTTGCTACATGGATTCCAAGCATACTTCTTGAGCTTGTGATGGAGCCCCCTAGGGTTTCATGGATGATTTGGCATGGTTTTGGAACTTATTGTCATTTATCCATGATCTATGAGGAGTTCTCCACTTATCCCTTGCTTGGAATACAGTTTGATGGTGGTTATTCTTGGAGATTGAGATTGCAGAGTTCTTTTGAAGGCCACTTGTAGCATATAACCTTTTCAGCCAACACTCGAACCTCTCATTTATTTTGTTTTTCATGTATCTTAGTTCCAGCACAATAGAGGGGTTATCTTCAACATTTGAAATTTTTTATTGGGCTGATTCACTTACCCTTGGAGTGGTTTTGCAAAAGCATTAGTATTATTTTGAAGTGATATCTTTTCAGGCCTGGTTTAGTGTTATTTACCATTATAATTTGCAGACCATACATGCCATAAATTAGCACTCTTTTGAGACCAGTTTCATACATATATCAGTCATCAAGAGGGGATATCTCCCATACTATATGTGGAATTCAAATGAGTTTTCAATAGCACCAGTTTTAGCATCTTATGAAAGAATAAAGGACAAATTTCTGGTAGCAATATTCAGTCTTGTTTCATGGTATAACAACAAGAGGATGAATTCTGGACTATTCCCCTAATTCGCTAAGAGGAGGAGGTCTATAAGATAAGGAATCCTCATAATTCCCTTGTATTAAGATCTTTATTTGGAGGAAGACTTGCTTTATCTCCAATGGCTCAATGACCATGGGTTACCATTGCTTTTAAACCTTTAGATATGTTTGCAATCCAAGGGTACCCTCATACTATGCCTCAAAAGTTTGATAAATGGTTGCCTAAATTATCTGGTAATAATGTCATAACTGTTGAAGAGCATATAGATAACTTCTATGTATGCTTTCAAATTCAACCTCTTAATAATGATGATGAAGATGTGGTTGTGAAACTTTTTTCTCCTTCTCTAGTTGAAGATGCTAGAAAATGGTATAATAACCTTCTTGATAAGAGTATCAAAATTTGGGAAGCCTTTCATGATACCTTTATGAAGAGATGGGACACAAAGAGGAATTCTCAGTTATTATTAGTACAATTTAATGAAATGAAGAAGGAAAATGAATCGATAAAAGAATTTGACACAAGATTTGAAAATTTATTCAATAAAATTCTTGAGGAGATTAACTTAAAGGATGGTGTCATCGTCCTTCTTCAATACACAAAATCCTTTGGGGGGGAATTTGGATTTATGTTAAGGGACAAGTCCCAAAAGATCCTTGTAGAAGCACAAGAGCATGCTTCTAAGATTGAAGAGAACCTTCTAGCTTCTCAAAACTTTACCAAGCCTAAAACTTTACATAATGTTGAACCTACTCAAAATTCTATGACACTTTTGGCCCAAAGACTTGAGCAAATAGTAATCGACTTCTCATAGAATCAAAGTCTCACAGAGATATTTTATCCCATAAATCATAGCTTTGTTTTGAAGATACTTTCAAAGGAAAATGATTAGGATTGTCATATTGAAGTTCTAATTTTGAATTGGAAGAGAAATTTAGGGCCAACCCCTTGAGGAAGGTTATGTGCTTGTGTTGAATCTCTTACACCCATGTGTAAATGGATAATGGTTCTTTGTTTTATTAACTGGTAAAGATGGTAATTCCTTGTACGGTTTTGTGGGCTCTTGGTTGTGATATGACATTATCTCATTTTGAATTCCACATGCCCAGATGTGAAGGAAGATGTTGGGTCTTTCTTACACTCTTGGTGAAGGAAACCCTAGCCCACTTGAAGAAAAGTTTAAGATTGTATAGTTGATTTTGAGCAGAAAAGAGAGCATTGAAGGGCCATTGGAGGCTAGATGTTGCACCAAAGCCCCTCTTTTCCCCTCATTTGAGAAAATTTTGTTGAAGCATCTTCTATTATACTTAAGCATAATTTTTTTGAGATTGATCTAGTGGATGTCTTCTATTTTTTTTTTTGTGGATGTTTCATGAAAATGGGTTTTCTTAATGCTATGTGCCTTATCTTAAGCGTTTTCATTAAGTTGCATGTGATGTTTCTTGGGATATCTTGGTGAATTCTCTATTAGAGTAATAGTTGCATGTTAAATTTGTCTCCTTGAACAGTCTTGAAACCCTAAGGAAGGATTGAGAGTGATCATCTCGTTCCCTTGTTTTATCCATCTTAACTCATTGAATCATTCCAGGTTTTCCTTAAGGGTTAGGAGTGGTTATCCCCTTAAGGATTTTCTTGGCTAGGGTGTAGTTCTAGGGGTTACAAGTGGCTATCCTCTTAGGGTTTAAAACATAGTTGTCTTGATATTGTGTTAGTAGCTCTTGAACGGATAGGACGACATCTAATGTTTATGAGGGGATAAACTCTAGGGTTTTCTCTCCTAGGTGGTTGACCTAGGATTATGAGGTAATAATCCTATGATAGACTTTCAAGTCTTATTATTCCCTCGGTATCCATTGAAGCGCTACATTAACTTCATATGCCCAATGAAAAGACATTGATCTTGAGACCTCCAAGTACTTTCTTCAATACTCTAAAGCTACCCAAATGCATTTTTCTCGGACTTCACTGCCCACATTGAGATTCCTTGCCCTAAGTCCTCGCAATATTAATTGAAGGAAACCCCCTTAAGTTGCAGGAAAGTTATCTTGAAGTGAAATAGGGTTGGTGAGGTGACAGGGGCCTTCCCTCTAAGTTTCGCATGATTGCACTTGAGATTTCAGAATTTAGATCAACAATTGTGAGTTCGTTTGATAGCACACCTGAGACATATCCTAGTGATCCTAAACCTCATTAGACAAGACCCCCTTTACCATTGGAAGTTATTCCTCCTCCTCAACCAACCTTGCCTAAGATTGATGATGTAGATTTAAATATTGATATGGCTAGTATCTTAGCAAAGGTTGATGTACCTGTCCCTCTCACTGTTGATATTGTATTTTTTTTAGAACCTACAACACAGTCGCTATTGAGATGTCTTGGAGTGTCTCTCCCATAGCAACCACGTTGGAGTTGATACCTCTTAATGTTTCTCTTTCCACCTCCAAGACATTTCTCTTGCCACCTCCAAGATGTCACTCTTTCCACCTCCGCTGATGTCTCTCTTGCCACCTCTATTGACGTTGGTCTTACGACATCTTGGAGTCTTACCGTTGATATTGCCACCACTGAGTACATCGGTCGTACGACATCCTAGAGTGTCGCTCCATTAGAAACCACATCGGAGTTGATACCTTGTACCGTCGCTATTGCCACCATTTCCTACGTCGGTCTTATGATGCCTGGAGGCATTGCTCCCAATGAAAACATGTAGAGAGACTGAGAAAATGGGATGATGGAATTCCAATGTCTAAGTCATCATTGTAGCGATGACTATATTGGGTTTGGACAATCAAATCCGAGATGACACGTGTCCACATGAAACGTCCCAATAGAGATGATATCTATGTCATCGAGAAAGCGACATCATGTGAAACCACGTTTGAGGGGGTTTGTTGTTTGTCGTTCTCCCGACAATATAAACTGGCAATTGCATCATACACGCCATCAGAATTTGACCCTAATGTACTAGAGATCCCACTCACAACATTTAGAATAATAATATATTATTCTATTGGACTTAAGCTCTTAAGCTTAGCTCCTCTTTCCAGACTCTCAACCCTCTTCCCTTACCCAACCTAAAGAGTTTAGTCCCTCATACTCTTTCTTCATGGTCGGTCTACACGCAACGATGTTGTTATATTAATAATTATGAATACACATGTACAAAATAGGCTCCTGGCCTTTAACATCTAGGCTCTCTGGCCTAATAAGCACATAAGCCTTCTAGCTTATAACAATTGGTTCACCAACCTATAAAACATGATACAATTCATAATTACAACCGAGGCTCGGCCTTGGGATATTACAGCTGACGTGCTTTGATTCATTGAGATTGAGAACAAAGAGTTGTAGGATTTGGGGGAGGTACATCATCATCGAAGTTTTGGGATAGTGAGAACGATTCATGGGATAAGAGAAAGGTCGACGATGACAAAAAGGTGAGCCAAGGGATTGGGCCGTAATTCTAACGTGTCCCTGCCATGTCGAATGGCATGAGTAATAAAGGACCACGTGGACGCCACATGGTAATGAGCTGACCTTTGACCAATGAAGACTCGAAAAACTTCGAGAAGCCATAACTTTCGATCCAAAGCTCCATTTTAGAAAAAATTACAGCCATTAGAAAACCCTTGACAAACAAAAGACAATGATGCTATCGAAGAGAAATTCTAGTATGGATTAAGAGAACAAAATTTAGTACCCCATTTCCTTAAAAACTAATTAAGAAATTGGATGTGTTACAAATTACCTCTTCAAATTCTCATTTCTAAAAACTTCCCAATTTCTCCTTATAACCCCTTACTCACTAAAGCATTCAATTTTAAATGGGCCTTCCTTGAAATACCAACCATCATAATGGTTAGTAGTTTCCACTTCAAGTAGTTTTTGCCCACAAATCAAAATAAAATAAAAGTAAACATTACATACTTATTACTAACCTACAAGAAAGTTTGACAAATTTGGATCAGGTATGGCCATGGCTACCCTCGTCATCGTCTTCCTGCATCCTGCTGCGGGTGAAAGTGACCATTCGAGAAAAGTTTCTGCAACCTGAAAATAAAGTTTAGACATAAATATAATTTTATGAAATGTGTTCAAGTATTAAACCACTCTCTATATTATAACTTAAATCCATATTATACCTTAAACCAGGTGTGACTCGACTATATTTTGCATGAGTGCATAAAAAAACAAAAGAGAAGCATCTTGACAAGGAGGTCAAATTGAGCCGCGAAAGCTTCCAGAATTTAGAATCTGGTAACCATGTCGTTTCTGGTCTGTGGAAGCTATTTAATCAGTAGCCGTGCAATATTATATCACATAATCAGTAGCCGTGCAATATTTGATCCATATTTGCAACAGCTTCCATTCCAGGTCCATGGGTTCCAGGCCTTTTTTTCCAGCTATGGCCACGGCCACCCTCGTCATCGTCTTCCTGCAGGCTGCTGCGGGTGAAAGTGAGATGAATATGGTGTTCTACATGCATGATAATTTCAGTGGATTGAACGGCTCTTCTTCAAGCGCGGGCAAATTTGGAACCGTCGTAGTTATGAGCGACGTTGTCACAAAGAGACCAAAAATTAACGAATCCGATGCCGACAATACTGTAGGTCGAGCTCAAGGAATGTATGTGAATACAAACCTTGTAACTGGGCGTGATTTTTCAATGGTTTTGACGGTAATCTTCAGTGATACGGAGTACAGAGGCAGCACCCTGGAGCTCCAGGGAACGGGCAGGTTCGTTTATCCACATAGGGAGTTGGCCGTGGTTGGAGGAACAGGTAAGTTCATATTTGCTCGTGGTTATGCAATTCTTACCACGGAACTCCTTTCTGGACCGAATTCTGTTACCAAATTCAACACCACCCTTCGTACTGCTTAATTTTCCGGTCTACTGACTTCAGAAAGCAGGCACTTTCAGCCCCCTGGAATTTTCTGTTTCCCGTTTTGTATGCACCCCTGCAAAGTGTCAGTCTTTTGGATTGTTGCGTTTTGGTGTGCTATATTTTATTTTAAATGTTTTTTTTTATTTTTTATATATATATATTTTTAGTTTGATTTTGTCCAAAATCTGGTGAGGAATGGTTGGATTTGCAGTTTTGAGTAGTTAAATTTGTGTAATAAAAATGTTTATTTAAAAGTTTTTTTTGTTTTTTTTTTAATTTGATTTTACTCAAAATCTGAAAAAAATGATTAAATCTGCAGTTTTGAGTAGCTAAATTTGTATAATAAAAAAGCTGTAAAAAGTTTTCAACATTCTAAATTTATTTATGCATTCAAAAATGTAATTTAAACAACAAAATAAAATGAGGAAATTCCAACCAAATAAACCCCAAAATAAAACGTTTAACCCACGCCTATAATTTTTGTATTCTTGAACGGATAATTGCGTATTATTGTATTCGTGAACGGATGATTGCGTACTCGACGTGAAGCGAAATTCTTTCTAATATTTTTGCCATTTCAAAAGCCGGCCAGCCTCACTTCTTCTCTTAAAATTTATTTATTTTTTGAATCTATAATTTATTTAATTTACTATGCGTAGGGCATTGTTTTTAACATGTACACATTATTTGGTTTTTCTTCACAAATATTAATTGTATTTTTCTTTTATTATTTACGGTTTTTTTAAAACAATCATCCAACTCTGTTAGATAGGGAGTTCACTACTTATTACTTATTATACTGTGTTCATTTTTTTATTTGGAAAATAATAAATTTAAAAAATAAAAAATATATTTTTATAAAAAAGTTAAAAAAATTATAGTTGTATGGGAATTGCTCTCAGCATTTCCAATATTTCTAAAACTTGTTCGTGAAGTTCGGGGAGCTTGGAAACTAGTTGGAAACATCTCCAACTGGTTTAGAACTATTTTGGGAACTTAGAAACTTTTTGAGAGCTTCAACATCAAAGAAATGGGAGCTTGGGAACTCATTTCCTAAAGGAATAGCTCTAAATTAGAAACAAAGAACTCTAAATTAAAATTATATTAAATTAAAATGTAAATATATTTATTTCATTATTACAAATACATAATTTATTACAAATATTTTCAATATATTTACTCAAAATATCACTATAAAACTAAGACTAAACTACAGATAAATATTATTTCAAAAATTAGTTAAGTAAAAAAACTTAATAATATTCACTTTATAGTTGTGGATATGAAAAACTTTTGATGCATGTATATTTTCCTTCAAGCCCAAACTAGACATGAAAGTCTAATAAATCAATACCATATAGAGGACAAGCATTTGCTCCACTCTAGAATTGATATCAACCAACCATATCATTGACTTTTATTGTATTTTCATATTAGAAGAGTAGTACTATTTTTTTTTTCAATAAAAAAAGAATAATGCTTCAAATTTACAGAGATGTTGAAAGTTTATATAAGTAAAGTTTAAATTTAAAAAGACGCTAAAATTGTATATATGTATTTTCAATTTTGTTTCTCATTTTCAAATGGATTATTTATGGATACTAAAGTTCCAGTATTGTGTTAAGTATATTCATATAATTATTAGCACAAATTAAATTAGTAATTTCAATATTGTAGTTGTTGCAATACAATAAACATTGTTCTCTATTGAACTTCAATTTTATTGAAATGATATTTAAAATGTATAAATATCTCTATACATTGTAATATAAAATATTTTTTATATTTTATATTATTTCCATCTAAAGTATCATTATAATTTAAAATATTTTTTATATTTTTTTAATATATATTATTGTCTTTGCAATTCCCAACTTCAGGTTTATGTAAATTAGAGGGAAACTTCTACTAGTTCTTGACACTGGTATCGTTCTCAACATTCTCACGTTTCCTAAATTCATGCAACATAGTATAAAACAAATATTATTAAATTTTTATAATAATAATAATAATAATAATAATCTAATTTTAAGGTTTGTGGGACAAAAAGGAGGTGTACATATCCTTCCTCCTTCTACCTATTTAAAAGAAAAAAACCCATATTCTTAACTATTAAACCCATTCAAATTATAACCAAATAAAATTACTTTATTTACATTTATAATTAAAATCAACATTAATTAATTTTATTTATCACTTTATTTTATTTGAACAAATAATATGAGAATTATATAACAAAACTGAAACTAAAATTATTCAAATTTTAATATAAATTTAATAATATATAAAACCAAATAAATTGCACAAAATAATATGAGAATTATACTAAATCTAAATATCGATCTTAAGGGAAGGATGCTGCTTTGCGAGATGCTCATGGTTAATCTTATGCTAGCTAAGGAGCTGGAACAGGGTCTATACCTTTTCTAAATGGGTAACCCGAAACACAGGGCTCCAATTCTCATATTGGTTGAAACTAAAATTATTCAAATTTTAATATAAATTTAATAATATATAAAACCAAATAAATTGCACAAAATTGAAATTATGTATATAATCAAAATCAAAATAAAATAATTATATTTA
>JZKD02S2386697.1:177934-188792 GCA_000966675.3 Picea glauca
TTTTTTTTTAGATTTTGAATTGGTGTTACAATTACAAAAAAGTTCTTATGTTTTTCCCCACTTCAACCCTTGCATCGTCCTTGTTGAACAATATATGAGATAACAAAACCCATCTTTGTATGGACCACTAGCTTAACATGTATTCTCTGTGTCACCCACCATAAACCCCACATCTAGTAACCTCAAATTTTGTTGTACAAAGAGTAGTGAGATTCATCTACACTTTATGTGTGTCACATTTACAAGGTTAATAAATTAAACTGAAGAAAAAAACCTAAAATTTTTAAAAAATTATTCATGATCATCATCATAATAAACAACCTTAAAAGTAAATAAACTAAAAAAATAATATAAAAATAAAAATATACAGTAAATTATTCAATGTAGATCCATTTCAGCTTTGATCTCAAAGTAGAAATAAGTTTATGTTTCAATTTTTTTAATAATTCTTAAAATTTATCAAATTCAAAATTAAAATGAGTTTATACTAATTGCTACAAACATCTAAACCTCTCACCTTCATTGTCTTCCACTTCATCTATTATCCAATTTGCTAATTAATTTTGGAGATTATAAACTTTTCATAAATCTCATTATATCAGTTCAATAAGAACTTCAACAAGCCAATTGAAAAGAAAATTTGAGGTGTTGTTGCACGTATTTCAAGGATATTTGGAGAAAGCTTAAAGAGATTTTCATTAACTCCATACCTTACCTTTAAAAAAAATTCATGAAGGTTGGTTCCAACAATTTTATTGTTTGGTTCAAGGATTGATGATTGTCTTTCAATGTTTTGTTTTGAACAAAACCATATTTCGAACATTTAAAACCTTCAAGGAAATCTTTGTGTGCGATGGGGAGGCGAGGAGGGTTCACTAAATATGAAGAATATTATTAAAACTCCTATCCAAGTTACTTGTGTTTCCCTTCCCAAAAGGTTTGAGATACAATTTCCAGCTATTTTGATTGATTCGTCTAAGTGTATGGGAAGCCATTGTTTTATAATGATAACTTAGTGTATTCTTTGATCGGTAACCATTGTAAACAAGAAAATTAAAGTTGTGGTGTTTTGGGTTAAAATTACATTTTTTTTTGTGAACATTTAGTATCTTCAAAATAATATTAATTTTCTATCTTCATAATAATATTATTTTTCTATTTTCATTATAAATTGTATTCTTATATGTTGGAGTGAAATTTTATGTCAAATAATCCCTCCCCCTCCTTCCACCCCTGGGTTTCCTTTCGAGGATCCATCAAAGAAAAGACAGTTCCTTTGCAAACCTTTCCTCCACGTCTTGAATCCATCTCCTTCCATTCATATTTTCCAAGTCTCTTTCGTGCGAGATGAGTTTAGAGGAGGACTAGAGGTGTCTAGTCCTAGACTTTTCCCCCAAATTATTTATTTAGGAAGTATATTTGTGTTGTCTCCTACCTTGAGCTTACTCTTTAAGTATTCTCCCATCAAATATTTTTCTTTGAGAGAAACTTGATGAGGGTTGGAGGCTTTCTCTTTGAAAATTATTTCATTGCTCTCCAACCAAATTTTCCATACAATAAATTTTGGAACAGTCAACCAACAGTATTTAAACCAACTTTTCCTTTTAAAAGAATGGGGATAAACATTTCCCCAAGTGTTGAAAAATCCTTTAGACCATATCTAGTAGAACTAGAATATCTTTCCAGTGGGGTATTATCTTGTGACCATGCTTCTAATTAATATTCACAACCCAAGAATAGATGGAGGGAGGTTTCTTCTTGTAGCAATCATAGGGGGCATCCGGTAGGCCCTGCGAATCATCTCTTTTTCAGTTTTTCTCCTGAAAAAATATTCCCATGTGCTAGAGTCCATCAAAACATGTCCACTTTTCGAAGACTCTTATTTCTACAGATTCCTTTCCAAAATGTTGGATTGGTTAGTACATTTGGAATGGCCATTAGAGTTCTATGTCCTTGAGCTACTGTATAGGTCCTGTTCCCAGTACCCCATCCTCTTCTATCTTTCGAGTGAGCTTCTATTGGAGCTTTACCTTGAAGTAGATGAAAAAACAAGTCTAGTGTTGGTGGTACCTGATTTGGAACTACATGATATTTCCAGCCTTTCCAAGTCTGATATTCATCTATACTCAATTCTGAAATGTCCCAGAGTGTGCTTAGTCCTTTCTGTTGCATCCAAGCTCTTAAAATTTCAAGCTCTCAATGAGATGAGAGGGGTGGATCTCCCATTACATTTTCCTTCCATATATTGATATGATTTTTGTTTCCTGTTATCCAAAACATCCCTGATTGAATAAGCGACACGGCTTGTTTACATATAGAAAAAATAGGATAACATTGATGAGAGTGAGGCTTGGTATTCATGCTCCTTAATCTAGTGCCTGAGAAGTATTTCTTCCAAAGAACTTTCTTTCTCTAATTTTTCTTTTCAAAGATCCGACTTTAAATAATTTTGGCCGCTAAAGCTAGATTTTTCATTTTTAGATCTTTTAAGTGAAACCCACCTTATAATAAAGGCTTTTTTATTTTTTCCTAGCTTACCAAGGAGAATTTCTTGTTATTTTTCTTTCCACCTTTCCAAAAAAAGTTCCCTAGGAGAGTCTCAATTTTACTTAAGATGTTAGATGGAGAAAGTATCATAGATCATTAAAATATTGGAAGGTTATACAATATAGAATTAATAAGCACAACCCTACCTACTAGATTAAGCCAGAAGGTGCCCCAAGATTGAATTTGTGCCTTAATATTGTCAACCAAAGGCAACCAATCTTTTCATTTCGGGGAGGACTTGAAGATAGGTGTCCCTAGATATTTGAAAGAGTCCCATTGCACCTTTCCTGTCATACCTAATATTCTCGATATGTTTGCCATGTCTCTGCGGGTGATGTTCCAACCATAAGTTTTAATTTTCCTACTATTTAATTTGCTTCCATAAATTTCACAGAAAATATCTTGCTCAACTTTTAATTTTTGAGCTATTGGATAGGAGGCCCCTCCCAGAAGAAGTGTCTCATCTGCAAATTTAGCATGATTTACCTCCTTCACTTCTCTGACCATTCTGATTCCAATCAAATCTTCATATGACCATCTTCTTTCCATTTGAAAACTTAATGTTGATGCCTAAATAACATACAAGAGAGGAGAGAGGGGGAATCCTTGCCTAATATCTATTAAGGCTCGGAAGAAGCCCTTCGCTCTTTTGTTTACTAGGGGGGCTATCCAAGGTTCTTCTATGCATACCTTAACCCAACTAATAAACTTAGGATCAAATCCAAATCTACTCATGACTGAGTAAATAAATTCATGATAAACTCTGTCAAAAGCATTGGCTAGGTCTAACTTAATTACCATTCCTTTTCCTTTTTGTTGCAGGCTTGAGTGAATGGCCTCTTGAACAAGAATTATGTTGTCCAAAATTTGTCTTCCGTTAATGAAGCCTCCTTGCTTCTCTGGGATGATTTTGGGAAGGATATTTTTTAACCTGTTCTCCATCACTTTAGTTATGATATTATATCCAATATTAAATAGAGAGATGGACCTGAATCTATCAAATGTGACAACAGACTTCTCTTTTGGGATAAGAGTGAGAAATGATGAATCAGTTCTTCCTCCTAACTTATAACAATTCTGCGATTTGATCACCATACTATGTAAGTCCCTCTTTATGATTTTCCAACAATATTTGATGAACCTAGTTGTCAAACCATGAGGACCTGGGGCCTTGTCTAGTTCCATTTCTTTAAGCACATGTTTGATCTCCTTTCTGGTGACTTGAGTGACTAGCTTTTGATTTGTTCGCTCTAATAATTTACATGGAATTAGGTTCGAAAACTTTTGCATCCCTTCCTAATTTGAGCACCCCTCCTATGAGAATACATGTTTCAAGTGATTATGAGCTTCCTCTTTTATGCCATCGAAATCAAAGATAAATTGTTATTGGACTTGAATTTATTTCGCATTCTTGTATTGATTCCTTGCCTCTACTTACTCATGAAATAAAGTGGTATTCCTATATCCTTCTTTTATCCATAGACTTCGTTATTTATTTCTCCAATATTCTTCCTCGGCAACATAGGTTGAGTGTAAAGATGAATGAAGATCGACTTCTCTCTTAAGGGTTTTCTGCATAATTTCCATAAACTCCATATTTAATTGATACACCTCAAAATTCTTTTGGGCCTCCTTTTTAACCTGCAAAGGTATTTTAATACTTTTATCCCAGTCTTTGAGATATTTTTTAACCCTTCTAATATTTTCTTCCAACACATAAAATGAATAACTTGTGACAGGTTGATTCCAAGTTTCTTGCACCAGGTCCATCAAGCCTTCTTTTTGTGTCTAAAGACAGGTGAAACGAAAAATAATTGATCCCAAATTATTTTCTTCCCTAAATTATAGCAAGATTGGATTATGGTCAGATATGCTAAAGGGAAGGATTTTTAAAGAAGCTCCCATTCCAAGAAGTAGGAAGGAACTTTGAATTAGAAATATATCTAGTCTTGTTGCTATGTTCCTAGTTCTGATTCATCTATTTTTCCATGTGTACTTTCCTTTTCCTAGTTTTAGATCTAAAAGGTCCCAATATTTTATTAAGTCCTCAACCCACTCCCTGATTAGATCACAAAATATATTCCCTCTCTTTTTCTCTAGCAAGTTAAGGGTGATATTCAAATCTCCAACAATTATTACATTTTCTAGCTCAATCTCTTTCGAGACTGCCCGAATAGAAGACCAACATTCTTTATTTTCATCAATTAACATTGGAACATAAACATTAAAGAGACTTACCCGATTTCTAGAGGCTTTATGGAGAAACTAAGAGAGAATACAATGAGGTGTGGTGCGTACTAGTATCAGGTCCAACTTTGCTTCATCCCAGAGTTTGTCAATGCCTCTTGAGGATCTTCTTGAACTTACAGCTAAACATCTTCCATTTTTCCAAAACAAACTACTTAGTCCGAGGAAATCCTTTTCCACCAGTTTTTTTCTCCTGGATAAGAAGGATATCAATTATCGCCAAGCAAACTAAATCTTTCATTGATTCTTCTTTAGATTTTCTCTAGGAGACTACCTTCATTACTTACTTTTAGTTGAGGTGGTGGTCCCTTTGGGACCCCAACCTTGATTTCTTTGTGGTCTGCTATTCCTTTATAACATTTTTTCTATAGTTGGTTGAATTCCTTGTAACTTGTATTTATATGTGTCTTGTTCTCTTCTCTCTTTTTTTGGTTTTATTCCTCTGATTGAATTACTATTTTCTTGTTGGGTACCTTCCAATTCCCCTTCCTTATCCTTTGTTTCTTTTGATCCAGGGTCCTCAAAGGATTTCTCTGGAGTGCTTCCTTTTACTTCTGTTTACTTGGAGCCATATACCTTTAAGGTTTTCCCTAGGGGAGGGGGGTAATATTCCTATAGATCTACATCCTCCTCCTACGAATGATTTTGTGATGGATGGACTTATGGGGATTCACATTCTTCTTCTTACAATATGTTTTCCACAGCAGAAAATATGTTCCTGTTTGAACTTTTTTTCCCCAGAGGGTTGGATTTTCCCACATGGTTCGATTGACTGACCCTTGATCTCCTTGCTACCTTATTTCCTTGATTATTTCTAGGGTTAGTCTTGATTTTCTTGACTTGTTTCCAACCTTCATTTTTCTCTTTCTCCGACACTTGTTTCTGAATTTTCATGCAATGTTTTGCAAAGTGACCATACTCATGTAAGCTTCTGCACCTGAAGGGGAGTTGTTCATAATCCATTTTTTGAATGTGATACTATTCTCCCACTGTTAGTTTGATGGCTTTTGCTAGACCTACTTATAAATCCACTTCCACACAAATCCTAGCACAAACATATTTCTCTTTAGGGTCTGCTCTATCTATGAATTTACCCAAGGCATTTCCGATTGAGCTCAGAGACTCCCAGTTCCAACAATGAATTGGAATATTTGGAAGCCTAACCCAGACCAAGATTTTTTTTGGGATATCCGGTGAAGGGTCAAAATATGGAGTCCACAGATTGAGATATAGGCCTTGAGGGACCACAAAATATGGACCATTTATGAATATTAAATCCTAATCCTCTTTTAAGATAAATTCGAACAGACATAACACTTTCCCCATGAAATAACATGTGACATTGTTAAAGATTAAGGGAATCCAATTTTTATGAATCTAGTTTTCCATAGTTTTCAACGAGGGACATAACCCCAAAAAATTCCCTACCAATGCCCGATATGCAAGAGAGAGGGAAACTTTCATAGGGTTCTCAGGCGGGAGAGATACCTTTGGAATGTCTTCAAGCCTTTTGACAAACTTGGATTGAGGCTCCTTGATCTTATTCTTCCCCTACGATGCAACTAGGCGCTTAAATGCCTCCACCTAGGGGGGAACAGGAGGGAGAGGCAGCGATGGGGTTGAACCCTCTCTATCCTCCATGATTTACCCAAACCCTAAACCTACAAATGTGACAAAAGAAAAGTTGCAGAGCATGGATTCGAAAATTTGTGTACTCATGTTATTCCTATGTTACAAAGGATTTTTTCAAACTAGTTTTTTTAGTTAGGGAGGTTATTTTAGCATGCATGAGTTTATGGATTTTATCTTAGCATGCATGATTTTTTACTTATGTATGTTTAAATCTATTATTATCCAAATAACTCCACTTACTACTTGTCTTATTTTTGGAATTTCTAATTCCAATAATAGCCAATTCCTTTTATAACTAGCCAACTCCATATTTGTCTAGTTAACTCAAATTGCAACTAGTTAATTTTGGATTCACATGTGCATGCACAAGGAAGCCCTAAAACTAGTGAACACTTATTCTCCCATGGAGATTTATATATATATGTTATCACTCTCTCAATGTAAACCATTCACATGTGCATGCACAAGGAATCCCTAACCCTAGTGAACACTTCTTCTCTCATGGAGAGTTCTATATATATGATATACTCTCTCATTGTAAATCGATGCAGTCTAATGAATTCAATAGTTCATTCTCTCTTCTTTATTTTTGGTCTCATGCTTTCATGTATTCTTTCTTCTTAATAACTAGATTATTGTGCTTGGCAATTCAGTTTCTTCGTTGTAGCTAAATTCTTGTGTGAGAATTTTTATATGTTACAGAAAATATAAGGAGCTTATAACAAGAAGCTAATATTTACTCTGCAAATCATAGGTTGAGGTTGTAAGGAGAAGATCACCAATTTTCTTTACATGTGACAAAGGATTGAATATAACATAGAGAATGGATCTTCCCATGCCAGTGATCCTCACAACATTAGTTTGAATGGAATACCATAATTGAGATTTTACTAAGAAGAAAAGGAATCGACAAGATTATAATGGGAACTTAATTAGAGCCTAACTTTGCAGTTGAGAAACACATTTCAACTCAATGGATGAAGCTTATGGGACATTATTCTTTTCAATATCTCTAGATCTACTTTTCCATGTAGAATCTACTTCCGCACTAGATGAAGTGTAGAACACATTGAAGGGTCTATTCGAGAAACATGATGAACTACAACGAAATATGTTGGAGAATGATATCACCTCAATGAGCCCAAGCAATTTTGACACCATACAAGACTTATTCATCAAGATGAAGTTTGAAGTTTTGCAAGATGTCTTAGGAGTGAAAAGAGTAGTTGGTGAGATATTTAAATTAATAAAAAAAATTATTAAAAAACTTTATCTCTAAATATTTTTCTTCATTTAAATTATTTAATCATAAAATTTATAAAAATATAAATTAATTTTATAGTAAATAGATTTTATTTCCTATCATAAATTTAAATTTAATAAAAATATAATAAATATTTGAAGTATACAAAAAAAATATCTATAATAAATATTTTAAGTATATATAATAACCTAGGTGGTTAACATCACCTGCTTCCTCCTTGGAGGTCACATGTTCAAATCCAGAGGGGCGAAAGGTATGTTTACCTCCATAGACTTTAACAGTCAAATCATTGCACGAAGGGGGACAAGGGGGTCTCATACACCAATTTGGTGTATGGATTGGTCGTGACATTTAAAATAGATTATTGTTATTATTATTAATATTCTACTCAATTTAATTTTTTCCATGGGAAAAAAATCGTAATTTTTATTTCCAAGTTGAAAATGAAAATTACATTTTGCAGAATACTTGTTCATGCAAGTATTTTTTAGCTCCTGAGCACCGAAAACTACTCATCAAAATAGGCAAAGTTTAGAAGCTGAAAAACTGACCCAAGATGGGACTCACAAAAACTGGACATCTGAAATAAACAAGACTAAAAGCCTATACCAAAAGAGACACCCAGGTCTACTAGAGACCTATACTATTTTGTAGACATATATACAAAGAAAACCATTGAACAACCAAAAACGACTGAGACTACAAAGATGGCCAGTACTAATCAATTTAATTAAGTTGATAGGCGTTAACCTATTTGAAATGGCCATAATTAATGGGGTTTTAATCATAGATGAGTTTTTAATGGACACGATTTCATATTATTAAAGTATTCTTGGTCGTCACAATAAATGAGAGGCTTTGATTTCAAGCATTAACTTCCTTGCATGAAAAAACATGTTCGTTCTTCATTAAAAAGGGTGATTAATGGATTAGAAAAATAACGATTGATTCTATTATTATTAACCACTTTAGATTTAAGTTTTTACTACACTTAGGTTTTTACATTGAGTGGAGGGTGAGATGTTTTTTTACAACCCTTAGGGATTTTAACAAAGTTTTCATGGGTGTGGAGCCCAACTCTTCTTAGGTGTGCAGAAGCCTTCCTTGCCATGTGTAGCCCATCACATTTCATAAACCACTACCAGCTTGTGGGAACACCCAATATGTCTATATTGGAAAATCATAACGTTCAGGCAACCCACCATGTTTGTATCATAAAATCATAACATTTAGGTAACCCAACATGTCTGTATTGGAAAATGGGGACCAAGTGCTCATTTCAAGCAATAAAACAATATATATTATTTTTCTTTCATCCTCCATCTAGTGAGGTAGTTGGATCTCGCTATGTGTATGGATTTCCATCCTGTACGTGGATATATATCTAAGCCAATGCATGCATAGATTTGAGCACATGATCATTGACCCATTCACTTGCAGCACATGGACGACATTCTACGAAAGCGTCCAACAAGTCCTTTTAGTAGATGTTATCTAGAGGAGTTTTATTGTGCATTGTGTGATACCTGTTAAGTGGCCACTATGACACACATAATATGGCAATGAACGACACATAGAAACACATCGCAAAGTAGTCAAGAATATAGTAGGCATTGGGATAAACTATTATAGCAATTTTTTCCACACTCTATGCATCATGCTTTGGTGTCCTTCCCTTATACTTTGTAGAGTCAATTACCCCCTTTTTCTAAATCCAAATTCAAACATTCAAATTTGTGTGCATATACATGGGCTATAGTTAGAAAACTTACATATACATCGGTTTCTCGCTTACAACCTGTGTACATTGGGATTCATGCAATGTCTTGGATTCCATTAGACTTGATTGGTTGTTTCCTTGCTTCTGTTGGTAGTTTTCATTATTGATTGCTATTTAGAGGTTCTCTTTCGTGTACTACTTTCATATGGTGCACGTGAGATATGAACACATGTTATTGGTTCGTTCATATCATATTCATCCAATTTATTCCTAATTATCAAAGTATATCTTTGTACCTCATGCTCGATGATTGGAGATACCTTAATTCTCTCCTTTAAATGAATCTCCTTCCATCGACCTCAACTCATCTATTATGGAATCACTATCTAGAGACTTAAGAGTACCGAGAGGCTTGTAGTCATTAGTGGTAGGTTCTCTCACCATCGACAGTTGGGAATACATCAATGTCTTTTTCTCGATGGATTTTGCAAGTGTTTGACCTCAACACCTTTATTCAAACTTTTTGAATGTAATCAGTGCCTTGACACCTACTTTCATCATTAGTGGCATGTATCGTGTTTTTTAATGATATACCTCAATGATTAGTAAACAAACGAAGTCTCATTGTGTTCGACTCCAACTCCTTTATTCACCTGATGTAGACTTGCACCATCAACGACTAGTGTAGAATACCTCCAGTTCACAAGTTATCATGGAATATCTTTGTACCTCATACCGGTTGTTGTCTTTAAGCATACCGATACCTATATGATTGCAGTTATCATGGAATATCATATTGTACTTCATTGTATATACATATATCTTCAGTTTATTTTGAGACCAAACTCCATTGTGTCTCATTCGTGACTATGACTGCCTACGACATATGCCTACTTTGTATTTCCTACTCATGGCTATGAACAATTACCTTATATATATTCACATGGATATGTAGTGTACTTCATATTGGAAGCCATGTGTATAGATCAATATGTATTGTAATATTCTAACGGGTGACTCGTTCCTCCAATTGGGTCCTCACTACTCCACTTCTGGGAATTATAATTTATTTCAACCATTGGGATTGCTCCTTTGATCTCACACATTAGGGGGAATCTATTATAGCAATTTTTTCCACACTTTGTGAATCATGCTTTGGTGGAATTCCCTTTCCATATGTAGACTCAATTACCCCATTTTTCTCATTCCAAAGTCAAACATTCAAAATTTTGTGCATATACACGGGTTACAGTTAGACAACTTACATATACATGGGTTGCTCCATTAAAACCCTCATACATCAGGTTTTATGCTCAAAATTAAAAAAATAGTTTGGGTTTTCCATACCAAGTCATGGGATCCATACCCTTTGAAATTTCATATGTTGGAAATGCTTTGATTCGACCCCTCAATTCCCTTTGAAGGATATAAATTGAGCCATATAAAAT
>JZKD02S2386697.1:213845-238098 GCA_000966675.3 Picea glauca
TAGGAAGCACCAACTCCCTTTTCTTTAGGGAACCAACCCTAGGAAGCACAAACTCCCTTAAATTACACTTTACTTAATAAAGGATATGAATCCTTCTGTGCTCCTCCCTTCCACCCTCACTTCATAAGAATCATCAGTTCTTCTTCTTGGACTCTGCTTATGTTTTGATCTTCTGATCTGGACTACAAAGACACTTCTTCTTCACCATCATTCCTTGCTTATATAGTATCCCAACTTGTGTGAGATATGAATAATTATGTCCATTTGTTTGGACCATCAAACCTCTTCATTTATATTAACAATAATAATGTTTGGTTTTCTTCATTATTATTCAAACATTATCGTGAAGGATTTTCAAATTAGTGAGAGTGATTTTCATAAATCGATCACTCATATGGATCAATTTCATTTTTAACTCAAGCCCATGCCTCTTTATTTTATTCTCAACTTCCATTGATCAGATCTAAGATTTTTTATTAGTTCTCTAATGCATAGAATGTATTGAGTTACTTAAGATAAATCCAGACAAAGTCCATATCCTATCCGGTTGAACATTCCTTCTTGACCGAGATAAATTTCTCATTCTGTGTGTTAAATTTTGCACATAAAATCTTCAAAACCTATATTCCATATGACCACAGGTGGTGACCAAGTGCAAAGCCAAACGAATTCTTAATCACTTATCAAGATCACTGGTCATGTATTAATTTCATGTTGAGATGGAAGATTGTCATTACTTCATCCTTCGGTACTTCCATCCTTTGAAATCATTCAACCTTCTAGAGTGAATTTAGCCAAAGTGCGTATATTATATTGGATGATTGTGTTTTATTTGCACGATGAATGGTTCTCATTCACTTCGGTGTTTCAGAACTCCAGTCTTTGTAGTCTTCCATCTCTTCTGGAGAAAATTTCATCGGAGTGTGTATCGACACTTCCCTAATTAATAAACTTCACATTTCAAGGAGCTAGGACCATGGGCTTCGGCACAAAGGAGCTCCCTCTCTTCAGTTATTCATTTACTCGTGACTTCGAGACTTCGGGATACTTGAACACTGAAGTATTTCAATACCTCCAGAGTTTTACCTACCGAATAATTCATAGAATGACGATGACCACTTGTTGTCGTTTAACAACTTTGTTTATGTTATCCTTCCACTATGCTTGAGAAACGGCCAAGAAATATTCGGAAGTAGATCAATGATTAGCATTACTTCATGATTCATGATTTCTCTATCCTTCCATTGTACTTGATCGGATGATCAAGAAATAATTCATAGGATCTTATATCCATGAACAAATGTTAATTCATGACTTTGGCCTTCGACGCTTTAAGTGGTTGATGGTAGGAGAAACTGGATGTCCCCGAAGGACATACTCCTGGAGTGACATATCTTGCTAACATGATTTTTGATGTGGCACTAGCCAAGTGGTTGTCACATGTCACTTGGTTCATGAATTACGCATACCTAAAATGCCAACATGACCTTGACACTTGTTATCATCTGATTGCAACACGTGTCCTTGTTGATGTGGTCTTACTGACGTTGATTATGATGAAGTGGGATCTTAATGTGTGTGTTTTGTGTCTTACTTTGTGACTTCATAGCTCTGGCCTTTTGGTGAACTCATATGTTCTGAACCCTTTTTCACCAAAGTGGTCAGCGCCAAATTTGACCATCATTGGATCCTCCTAACCTCATCCAATGCTCACTATGCATTTCCCAGATCTGATGGACCTCATTCACTTTGAGACTTCAAGGCTCTGGCCTTTGGGTAAACTTACTTGTTCTTATATTCTTTTCATCGGAGTGGTCAACACCAAAGTTGACTAATGCTACGCAACCCTGATATGATGGATATCAGTGATCTCGAAGTGCTCCTTACATCCAACGACTTACTTTTACTTCAGAACTTTGAGTTTGACTAAAAATCCTTCATGCAAATTTCCTTCGGTCGATATTATCTGAAGTGGTCAATGTCGGGATGAACATGCGTATATCATTTCCATGATAGACAGTCCATGACTCTTAGTAGTCTATCTAACGATCTATATTTTTCCTGAAAACTACATCAACGGACAAGACTCCTCCTCGATCCTTTTAGAGTTTTACTATGGGGATTTCAATCCTGATAGCGTTTCTGTAGTGTGTTATCTCTTATGAACTTCGGGTTAATGCTCTTCTGCACCCTATTTGACATCAATGGAAATATCATATCACTGTGTCCAACATAAAGAAGGCACCTTCACACCCAATATAACTTCCTTTTCCATAGAAAGATCATATTTATTCAAAATCCATGGGACATCACCTTCTTTGAAATACCAAGAGGAACTAACCTCCCCTCTACTTTCTTGTCTTGGCCAATGTTTCTTTTTATTTTTTGAAGAAACAAGATCTCTCTTAATAGCCAATGTGTCACTTTCTTTTGATGATATTTTCCTCCATAAAGAAGATGAAACATTTTTAAATATATGCATGGGATCTAGTAAGTGGGAAATCTTAATATGTTCCCAATATGGGAGCACATAAAATAAATATTTCCTTTTCATCCCAATGGGGAATTTCTCAACATAGATGTTGAAGAATTATGGATCATCGAACAAATGTTCCACATTTGAATCGAACATTTATGTTATCTCCTTCTCCTTCTCTCTTTCATATGCTCTAATCCATTATGTTGGTGTCATTTTTGTGGGCCTATGGGTTCTCTCTAGTTTACCATTGAAAGCGGATGTTTCTCTTATGAAAGAGTGTTGTTCTAGGAGGAATACCCTAGAGAATTCGTACACTGAATTTCATAGGTGGTTGGACTCCCTAGCCTTCAGAGAAGGTCCACAAACTTTACCTCCATGATACCAATTTGTTACAAGACCTGTGAAATTATTAATGTATATAGAGCATGTTAGAATTGAAGATCACAACAATCAGAACAAATTAAATATGCCAAAAAATATTTTTACGTATATACACAAATAAATAAACACGTAATTTACCAGAAAAAACTACCAAGCCTAGATAATCAGGTGTGGTGTAAGCACATATGACATGCAATGTAAAACTCCTATCTATTGTAATGGGTCTTGATACATCACATACATGTATCCATTCCCATAATTCGCTCAATTCATTTACCAATGGTTGTAGGTAGACATCCATATTCTTCACTTTTCTTCTACCAGGGAATATAAGAGCCAACATAAGATGTTCATTCTTCACGGAAAACCATGGGGGGATATTTTTATTGATCTCTACTATAGGCCAAACATAATAGTTGGTGTTTTGGAGGGAATATGGGTTGACGCCATCCATGGGTACGCTGAGTCGTAGAATTCGTACTGAATCCTTACATTTTTCAGGCCAGGTATCCTCTATATGCTTCATGGCTATTGAATATGTTGAGATTCACATAACTCCTGACTCACTTATGTGTGAGGCATGCCATCCCTACAACATAGATAATTCTTTGCAATGAAAGAGCCTTTGAATACTTGGGATTATAGGAATGTGACCCAATATATTATGAGGAGGACCATGTGATTTACCCCTTTTATTTTATTTACGACACCTTTCATTCCCACATTTCAGACATATCTCTTTTTCTACATATTCTCCTCTATATAGAATACAATCATTTGGACATGCATGATATTATATGTACTCAACACCCAACATTTTCAACATCTACTTTGCCTCTTCATAGCTATCAGGAAATAGATTATGACTCAGAAGAATCTTATCATTGAATAACCTGTAGTTAGTGAGCAATAGAAATGTACAATGTCATTTAACGTTCATAAAATAAATCATTTTAATGTTGATTGTGTGACAAGATTTCTCAAAATATAAGGGACTTGATGGTCAGTTACCTCAATATTGTTGAGAAGAATGTGTTTGACATGCCAAAATTTTCTTTCAAGTTGTACAATAGCATTGGTGTCCCTAATTGTGTAGACTTTGACCAGCTAGGTCCAAAGAGAAGGGTGGTGGAAACATATTTTAGGCTTTCGAAAAAGGTATCAGTGATATGAGAATCATCCCATAGCTCATCGTTATAGAATGCATATAATAAAATTGTCTCAATGGAAATCATATCCTGTAAATAATCATCCATACAAACCTCTATTTGATTGACTCCATTTCCAACTTGTGAAGAGATACTATTGTTGTAGTCATTCCTAATTGGTGAATCTGGACATAGTGGGAATTGAATAGGTAGTTGATTCATCCATTCTTGGTATCCTTCCTCTCTAAGTTGTGCTCTTATTGCAGCGTTCTCTCGATTTGACATTGTAGTGGAGTGCAACGGAAGATGATAGGTAGGTCGTTCATCATCAGAATCCCAATTTCAAAAATATTGAACATTAGTACATCAATGATATTAGTAAGAAAAATGAAATTGATTTTTTCAAATTACTTTATACCAAACAATTATTACCATTGTTGACCCAAGATTGTGGTTGGAATATGGCATGTTACAATTGGCAGGGTAAAGCGACTATCCATTTTCATCTACCAATTGCTTGCAGTATGTTGCTCCTAATAAGAGCTTTTGACATTTTTGAACCGGTGGAATATTTTATGAATCTAAACGCAATTCTAAATCAAGATCCTCCAAATTTGGATACATTTTTATTTAGATTGGCATGGATAAAAAAAATAAAATTCAATCAGATAATCAAAATATAAAGAAAATTTGAACTTACTGGAGATGGAAAGGGAGAACTCTACGATGGAATTTGATCAATACATAACATGATGGAATTTGAAGAATCAACCATTTGATATTATAAGTTTGTATCCCTACATTTGAGAAAAATCAACAATAGTTTTTTAAGAATAAGGCGACTTTAAGCGGGAAATGTATACTATGAAGTATTGCAAGTCATGTGAATGCATCCTAAAAGATAATTTAAGATGAATGTATTATTTTTTGTGTAAAAAAATTTTAGATAACTTTTAAATCATAACAGTGTTCTTATTTAAAAAAAATGCCTCGGTGTGTCTATAACAATATAAAGAATTGGGGAATTTAATTAATAACTGCACTGGTTTTCAATATTTCAAGTAAATAAAAATAATTATATGATATCGGCGCTCCAACAATATTTAGCGCACCGGTGCTTTGTATAAACAAACACACTTGTGTGTTATATTAATAAACACACTGGTGTTTCAGAAAACTTAAAAAAAGAACACGACTTTGTTGTTTTACAATTGAAAAATGAGTGGGAATTTATTTTTTGAAAATCTAATTTCATAAAGTCCTCTAAATAGTAAGAATCTATTCACTATTTCATTATTTTTCCAAAATTTACAGGGGGAATATTTGCAAGAGAGACATACCAGGGAGCACTATGGAGTAGAAAAATATTTTGGAAGAGCAGAACTATTCAAAAGATCAAAATTTGAAGGGTGTTGATATTCTAGTAGTTGTAAGAGTTATTAACCTCCATGTGTAACCTTTAGATATAATAGAATATTTCAGGAAGAAAGAGAAACCATAAACAGATGTGTAGAAATCCTAGAAGACAAGTTGGCTCAGTAAAATAATTAATATTAAAGTATTACCCTCCAAAAGGAGAAGTCGACCTAGACAGTTAACAAGGAGAACTATAAGTAGAGGGCTCTTGAGCTCATTTGTACTCACTCGCTTCACACACACTCTCAAGAATAGCGCAATTTTGGAGATGCAATTGGAAAAATGGAAGGTGGATCCTCTGGGGTGATTCTTGGTGTCTCTCTCTCTAGATCTATCTAGCCTAATATATGCACCTTACCTTCTAGTATCTCTTGGTGGTATTCTTGGTGACATTCTTAGTGGTATTCTTGGTAAGTGCAAGTGCAACAACTGCAACTCCAACTGCTACAAAGGAAACTATTGTAGCTGAGTATTAATATTATTCTATGGATTTGGGACTTTTTTTCTGGTGAGCTATCTTTGGACAAAGATGTGCTCTCTTGTTTATCTGTTGGTTCTAGTGTTTCTTCTAGAATCATTATATCTGGAAAAGGTTATGGTGCTTGGGGGTGGTTGTGTGCCTATCGTTGGGTGACAATACTTATATTATCTATGGTAAATCAAGAACATCAATATTTTAACAATTTATGGGCCCACACTACCTTTAGAATAGTCTAAGCACTGGAAGGTAGAGCGAGAATTCTTTGTCAAGCTCGTTGTAGCACCAGTTGCAGCTACAACTAGGGTTTTTTTATTTTTGCAGTTGAAGAAAACCCTAACCCAACTCTTTGGGCACCTTAATAGAACCGTTGGACCTCGTTTATGGATATTCTAGTGCGCTCTAGCCTAGAGAACCCTCTGGTTCCCTCAACCAACAAAAATGTCAAGTTTGAGTTTTGGTCAAAGTCAAAGTCAAAGGTTGACTTTTGGTCAAAATTGATTTTGTGGTCAAAGTTGAAATTTCAAGTTTTATAGCTTGTTATAATCATTGAAACTTTTTTATTTAGTTTCTAACCTCTTCTTTTCAATATGGTGTCTAGTTTCAGATTAGAAGAGAAGCTGAAAGATGTTGCAAATTTCAAAGGTATGCACTTGTATATGATTTTCATGTTATATAATCTAGCAAAGCATGAGTGTGTTTTGCAGGGAATGTACAAGAGACCTTGTCCAAACAATAATCTTGGATTCAGTACATACATAGGAATAAGAAGTTAAGGCTTCAGGTTCCGGGTTTGATTGATCAAAATTGTTAAGTTTCAATTTGCACATATCAAGTTTGATAGTTTCCATGGTACAATTAAACACTATAGTTGTTACAACAATCTTTGAAAGGTTCTATTATTGCTAGCTATACTTGGTTGCATTGATATAGATGATTATTGCACTTGTTTCATGAACTAACATCTCCTCTAGGAGATATTTCTTGTTCCTCGGAAGGTCACCTCGGTAATTCTATAATCCTTGAACATTACCATAGACATGTTGTTATGACATTTTTATTGGAAATACTTTTTCTCTTGTTGTTATTGTTCCAGGTAGGTCACTAGAGATAGCTATGAGAAGGAGCTAGAGTGACAATTGAAAACATGGAGTAGATGACCCCATCAAGTTACGAGGTAGGTGATCTCATCAAATACCAATTCTAAAGGAGTTGTGGTAAGAAAAAGGATTTTTGAACATCGTTCACTCTGATTTGTGTGGGAGAAATGTCAACCTAATCACTAAGAGGAAGAGTACACCTCAGACGATTTCAATACATTCTAGAGAGAGGTTTGGATTAGGAGGGAGCTTGCTACTCCTTACAATCCTCAACATAATCATGTAGCACAAAGAAATAACCGATCCATTGAAGAATCTATCAAGGAAATGATGAATGACCATAATATATCCATGTTTCTATGGGGAGAAGCAATTATGACAACCATATATGTTCAGAATAGAAGTAATCATCATATATATTGAATAACATGACTCGAGAATAATCTTTCTACGGAAAAGAATCCAAGTGTTGAACACTTGAGGATATTTGTCTATCATTCAAGAAGAAAGAATGGAAGGAATCTAAGATGGAAAAATATCAATCCATCATGAAAAATGATGTATTGGAAATTGTGCCTAGATATGAAGGAAAGTATTTAGTCACTTCAAAATGGTTTACAATATAAATCATGCAACGGATGGAAGTATGGATAAATACAAGGAAATGTTCATGGCTAGAGGGTTCACCCAATAGGAGGGAGAAGAATATGATGATACATTTTCTCCAGTTTCTAGATACACCTCTATTAGAGCCATCATATATTTTTCATCATCCATGGATGGATGTAAATAATTCTTTTCTTAATGGATTAATTGAGGAATGAGTATACATAGAGCTTGGTATGCACGAATTGATAGTTACTTGAAGAGACTTGGATTTTCCAAGAGCTATGATGATCCATATCCTTATTACAAGGTCGTGAATGATTCACCTGTGCTCCAACTACTATATGTTGATGATTTGTTTCCGACAGGTGAAAAGCCTCTCATTATTCATTATAAGAGAGAGTTAACCTCTGAATTCTCTATGAAGGATCTTGGTCTCATGCATTATTATTTGAGACTAGAAGTATAGCAGAAGCATGGTGAAATATTCCTCAGGCAAGGGAAGTATGTTGTAAATATCCTTCAGAAGTTTGGCATGATGGATTTCAAATCCATGGAAACTCCCATGGTGACAGATCTGAAGAAGTTGAGAGATCCTGATTCTGATCGAGTAGACTCATCCCAGTACCAGTAGTTGATTGGCTCATTAATTTATTTTGTGAATACTCGGCTGTAAATTTTCTTTTTTGTGAACACGTTGATCCAGTTCTAGGTGGAACCTAAACATGAGCATTGGATAGCTAGAAAGAAAATTTTGATATATCTTCATGGGATGCTAAACTATAGTTTGAGATACGCTTCAAACAATGATGTACAATTGCATGGATTTACTAATTCAGATTGGGCAGGGAGTGCAGATGACATAAAGATTACTTCTGGTATATGTTTCAGTTTGGGATCTACTATGATATCATGGGATAGTAGGAAACATAATTTTGTTGCACTCAGAACTGCAAAATCAAAGTATATTGCATCTTATGATGCTTGTACAGAAGAAATATGGCTCTGTAACCTAATTTTTGGACTATTTGATCAGATGATGGATATGAATGTGATATATTGTGATAATCAGAGTTGTGTGAAGCTTTTAGAGAACCCCATGTTTAGGTCAAAGCACACTGAGATCAAAGTACTATTTTATCTGTGATAAAGTATATAAGGGAGAAGTGATTCTCCAGTACATCTCCACCGATGAGCAGACAACTAATATTTTGACAAATCCTTTGTCCAAGATAAATTTTACATACTTGAGGGACAAGATGGGACTTGTGGATATTACTCCCTTGGTTGAGAGTGAGTGATGATATGTATCGTGCTAGTACAACTTAGATATGATGCTTCAACATCATGCTAGTACATATTGGATATGATACAAATGTATTGAGACACATCATGCTAGAACAACTTAGATATGATGTAGCATCATCATGATAGTACAACTTAGAGATGATGCAAATGATACTCCACATCATGTTAGTGCAACTTAGATATGATGCATTCAAATCATGCTAGTATGTCTTAGAGATGATACAGTGGAGATACCCCCCTTGGTTGAAAGGGAGGATATGACTTCCTTGGTTGGGAGGGAGTGTTGATATATGGCATCATGGATACTCAGTGTGTTGGTGGATAGACATTCTCCAGGCGGAGAATGTTCTAGGAAGAAAATATTGTTGGTGGATAGACATTCTCCCTGTGGATAATGGTCCAGGTTGACAGATTGTTGACGTATCATGGACTGGTATTTTCCAAAGGAACAAATTGTGTCCTGATTAGGAAAATGGTCCAGGACCGATATTTACCTAAGGAAAAGTTAATGGCATCTTGATTAGAGTGATTTATATGGGACTGATATTTTATAAGGAACTTATGGGTAGATATTGATGTCTATGGTACATATGGTGACCCGATTAGAAAATAGTCTGAGACTGACATTCCTATAGGAATGGTATATATAGACCATGGTGAGTCTTTCAACATATGGGAGGAATGACATTCTTCTAGGATGTATGTACAGATTAGAAGAATGGTCCTTGTAGCCCATTGTGGGGCATTCAACATCTGTTGGGACAATCATTCTTCTAGGACATATATCTGCATTAGAAGAATGGTCCATGTATCACTCTGTTGAGTAAGTGACTTATGTGAGACACTTCGTTGAGTGTGCTGAGTCCAACACATGACTTATTCAACATCATGATCAATGACTTAGATGGATTGTGGCCTCGGTATATGATGCAAATGATGATATGATTTGATGCCAGGAGATTGTTGTATTGCATGGTGATAACCTGTATATCTATTAGTTGATTGCAGCAGAGACTATGTGTCTCTAGACAATATCTATGTACTACTGTGGTGGATGTGTTCCACTGGTAGTGACTGTGTGTCACTATATAGTAGTTGTGCGCTACTAGGAGTGGTTATGTACCATTGGATAGTAGTTATATACTACTATGGATCAACATTGTTGTGATCTATTAGATGGCATTGTAGTAACTGTGTACTACTACTGAATTTCCATGGAGACTACCAATAGTGTGGAAGTTTTTTTTTAGGATGGTGTGTCAACCAATAGTGTTGGAGGTGATTTCTAGCTAGATGGATAGTTATGATGATGCTCATGACTTGATCTGCATGATCATGAGATAGAATGTGTGGCTATGATGATTCCACCTATAGAATGGTCTGCAAGAATATGTGATCCTTCCCCATGCCATGTGAAATGGATGGTTGTGTTTGAGACCATTAAAATTATTACCTCCCTAGCTAGGAGGGAGTGTTGATATCATGGTAGTTGCAGGTGGTATTAACTTCCATGTGTAACCTTTGGATATAATATAATATTCTAGGAAGAAAGAGAAACCCTAAACAAATGTGTCGAAACCCTAGAAGACAAGTCGAATCAGTAAAATAATAAATATTAAAGTATTACCCTCCAATAGGAGAAGTCATCCTAGAAAGTTGTCAAGGAGCATTATAAATAGAGCTCACTTGAGCTCATTTGTACTCACTTACTTCACTCACTCTCTCAAGCATAATGCAAGTTTTGAGTTGTAGCTACAAGAATGTAAGGTGGATCGTTCGTGGTGATTCTTGGTCTCTCTCTCTAGTGCTATCTATCCTAATATATGTGTCTTTCCTTCTAGTATCTCTTGGTGGTATTCTTGGTGATATTCTTGGTGGTATTCTTTCTTAGTACAACTGCATCTAATATAACTGAGTATTGTTCTTGTTATGTGGCTTTGGGACTTTTTTTCTAGTGAGTTATCTTTGGAGAAAGATGTGCTCTCTTGGTTATCTATTGTTTCTAGTGTTTCTTCCTGAATCATTCTATCTAGAAAAGGTTATAGTACTCAGGGGTGGACGCGTGCCTTTGGTTGGGTGACAATAGTGATATTGTCTATGGTAAAATGAGTACATCAATATTTTAACAAAGGATATGGTGATTCACTCAAAACATTTTTCATAAAGTCCTTTAAATAGAATTAAGCTATTCATTATTTTAGTATTTTGCCAAAATTTACAGGGGAGAGATTTGCAAGAGAGACACATCGGGGAGCACTATGGTCGAAGAATACTTTGGAACAACATAATTATTCAAAATATCGTAATTTTAAGGGTATGGTGATTCACTCAAAACCCTTTTTGAGCAAAAAAGATATTTAGAAGATCAAAATTTGAAGGGTTTTGTGATTCACTCAAAACCTTGCATCGTAAAAATTTTAAATTTTACTATTGATTTTTCACTTCACAATTAGGGATTCTCATTTTAGTCATTTTATATTTAATGGGATTGTGTTTCTATATATAAGGTGTTTGGCATGTTATGCAAGGGGATCACTTATTACATCGGATACAAACCATGTTGGCCTTGTGACATTTTTTTTAAATGGTTTCTGGTTATCGGTGCACCAATTTGACTACAACACATTGATGAGATTACTGATAAAGTGCATCGAAAATGTTGTAACATAATTTTTTGAAAATTTTCATTCATCGATGTGTAATTATTTTTGGTTATTTTTTTCATTCATGGTATTTTTTGTTTTAGTTTTATTCTCTAGGAGTGGTGTTGTTATCGATACAGATCGCACCGTTGAAATTTAGATTATTTTAAAAAAATAAAAAATCTTGTCAGTGTGTTTCCTATATAGAACGCACTGGTGCTTTCATATTATTAATGCGCATCAAAAACCCATTTTTTTAAGATGAAAATTATGTGATTTATTTATAAAATATATTTAATAGCTTATGTATTGAATGGTACATGTTGTATGTTGATAAAAAAAAAGTGTGAGAATAGTTTAAGTAACAAAATTTATGATCGACACAATGATAACACATCCAAAAAAAAATAATAGGAAAGTTCTTTGTAAATTCTATACAAAATTAATATGTTTGAAATATATGTAAGTTTAAATAATATGTATTGGTTAGTGTCTGTCATGAAGAGCCACAAAATATGGAAGCTCTATAATATTCTTTGTGATCTAAGTGCAGAAGAGTGTAAAAGATTGATGGAAAAATTGCAAAATGATGAATCAGGTGAATGAAAAAATACTATTCAATATGAGTTATTTTTTGAATTTTCATAATAATATACTTAAGAATATTAGATAAAATGTTTAAAGTAATCTGTTAATTCACTTATGTTTAATGTTCTACAGGGACCAACAATGAAGGAACAAAATGTCGTCCTAAGAAAATAAAAATTGTAGAAGATGTAAATGATGATGAATTGGTACTTAGCTCATATGGAGTGGTGTTGGAGGTTAATGAAAGGGGGAAAAACATTCAAAAAACTATGAGGGACATAGTGGAACAAAGTTATAGACATATTTTCCACTTCCAATACATAAATCAATCCAATGATTTCAAGAACCATGTTATATCTAAACTATAGGAAGCATTTCCAGAGAAATGGTCAATGAAACCTGTCAGAATTGCAATAGAAAAAAAGCGCAACAACAAAAAAGAATCATTCAAAAAGTAATATTTCTAAGAGTTGTTGACAAAAGGAATGAGATTTGGTTTAGAAAGAATGTGTATCATTCATGACTCAATTCTTTATATCGTACATCTCTTTTCAATTTACATTGATGTATATTAAATTTATTTCAATTTTCATTATTATGACCAATGCAAATACACTCATTACACTTTATTTATATTTTTGTAGATGGAACTTGAAGAAGAGAAAAAAAATTGAGGCAATCAACAAAACATTTCACCAAATAACCCAAGTTATGGAAATAGTTTGAGCACTGAAAATAGTTCCAACGAAGAATGATGATCAATATATTTGGATATCAACGCAAGTTGGTGTATTTTTTGAAACAAATTTCTTTGAAAATCAGACGTTTTTTTTAATGTAATGGACATAATGTCCCAATTAAAAGAAAATGGGTTACCAATAAGTGTCCCATTTTGTATGACAAATATCCTCTTATTCATATATAATAAAATACCTTTTATTTTATTCTATTGCGTTGTCCAATGTCGTTGTGAAAAGTTACATCGCTAATTAAATATATGGATGATTAAACATTATAATGAAGAGATGTGAAATCTGATAATATAACAAATTAATCCAAACATCATATCCAAATGCACTACTCAACATTTAATTTATAAGAATACTATTATAAGATATGTGTCAATTTTTTGATGTGCAATGGAATTAAAAAATAACAATAATTGCATTGTCACAGGTCGATGTTTCTAAAAAGAGAAAATGAACACTCATGCATTTAATGCTAAAAAACACCAGTGTTGTAATACAATGAGCCAACACCGATAATAATACTATTTTAAAAACAACAATTATAATAAATAAAAAATGACCTTTCGGTGTGTTTAAATAAAACGATGCACCAATGCTTATGTATTAGACTTCTGCATCGATGCATTCTAAATTTCATACACTGGTCAGGTTTGTCTTATAACGCACCAGTGCATGGTATCATAGATTCTATCGGTGCATTGTTATTATTAAATCACCAATGTGTTATTATTTAGAAGAGCATTGGTGCCCCAATATTTTTTGGACTGCCCCAGTGCTTTTGGTGAAATGTAAGCATCCATGCTTTAAGTTTGAGAACGCATCAATTCATATACACCATGAAGTGAACTGCCTAGAAAAACATCTGCTAAAACCTCTCTCCACCCAATTTTTTCAGTTATAATGAAGTTTCCTTATAATCTACACAAAAACATCCGCTACCAAAAACGAATATTGTAGCAGAGGTTTTTTGAAATTTTTTGCCAATTTTGTAACACTAAAAACCTCCACTATAACCTCCGCTACAAGGTATTTTTCTTGTCGTGCCAGTGAGGGGTCTCAAAAATATAATAAGGAATCATACCCTCTCCCACAAATATAATTCACTCAATTATTATATTCATCGTCTACTTCCCCTCCAACTTATATATATATATATATATATATATATATATATATATATATATATATTTATATATATATATATATATATATATATATATATATATATATTATTTAATTTTTTGAATTATCTATATATTTTCATTAAAAAAAATTATGTAAATTAACAAAATCTAACCTTTCCTATATATATATATATATATATATATATATATATATATATATATATATATATATTCTCTAGGGTCCATACAGATAGATTGCTTGAATTAAAGATTTTGAATTTTCTAAGAAATTGCATGAACGGTTTATGTTATAATTATAAAAGTTTAAGGAATTGCATAAGGTTTTATGTTATGATAGAAAAGTTTAGAAGGAAATTCTAAGAATTTGGGTTCTTATTTAGGTATTTAATGTAAATGGGTGTGTATTAATAATGTATATATGATTTTATTACATAGGAACAAGACTCAGACTGAAGATTCTGGTTTCTAGTGCATACAACCGTTCTTTGTCATTGGATACAAGTTCTCCCCCTTCCTCTCTAGTAGCTTTAAGTCCACCAACTTCACCTAATACATGTACCTATAGTAAATTATTAATTAATTCTTAAATGATACAATGAAGGAAATTAATTTTTGAATGATACAACCAAGGTGATTTCTCAAAGTTAAATCCAATATATTTGTGTTTGGGATTGAGTATACAACGAATGCATGTCTCCAAGGTCTAAAGGTAACATTTCGAGAAGTTTTTTTCATTAGTAGATGTAACAATTCCAGGGATTTCATTGGTTCCTATAAATTTGACTAAGTAGAACCTAGTATTATGATTGCTTTGTATATTTGTTTGTATACATGCCTTGATTATCTTAGTACTAGCACAACCACATTATAATAAAAGTTGTTGATCGGAAAAGATCCATGGGGAAACATGGAAAATAGAACCTATAAAAAATGTATTGACCACTTTTATAATTTAATTATGAAAATTATAAAAAAACAATTTTTTTAAAAAATTATACAATTCAAAATATAAAAAATAAATTTTGAAAACAACTAGATATTTTTATAACTTAATTCAATTCTTCGTCACCTCTCTCCTACTCTTAAATTGTTCCTACTCAAAACTAAACTTTAAAATAAATATAATATCATTGAGTATCTCATTTATAACCTAATTCATTTCCTTATAACGTCACTCACACCCTTAATTTTTTCTTACTCAAAACTAAATTTTAAAATAAATATAATATATGTTTAATGTGATTTCTGTGTGAGGATTGTTTTCAGTAGTGTTCGGAAAAACCACAGTGTTATTAATGGATTTTCGACATTTCAGATCCATATTAGGATCCATCTTCAGGACAATAAACTTGGATTAAAAATTGAAGAGAAGTGATTAATATAAATATTAAAGGAGAGAAAAATAAACCTTAAGGGTGGGCTAGAACCCAAATTTATTAATTAGTTTGAGTTTTAGGGTTGCTCGTAAAGAAACTCGAAAGACGCCATATTAATGGTTCTCTGGTAACTGTTGTTGTAAGCGAACTCTACTAGTGGCAAGAATTCTTCCCAACGCTTTTTTTGGTCCATCATGTACATGTGTAACATGTCCTCCAAGGTTTGGTTCGTTCGTTCGGTCTATCCGTCAGTCTCCGGGTGATACACAGTACTAAAGTTAAGTTGGGTTCCCAAGGCCTCTTGGAAACTCGTCCAAAATTGTCCAGTAAACACCGATCCTTGATCGGATATAATCCTCTTAGGCATGCCATGTAGCCTCACAATCTCACTGATGAAAACTCTAGCAATGTCAGGTGCCTGATACGTCGTACGCATAGGAATAAAGTGAGCACTCTTCGTTAGAGTGTCTACTACGAAAATCGAGTCATGTCTCCTCACCATCAGTGGCAATCCAACAATGAAATCCATCAAAATAACCTCCAATTTCGATTTCGAAATAGCGTGCAGTTGTAGTAATCCCGCTGGGTGTCTATGTTCATCCTTTACCTTCTGACATTCAAGGCATCTGGCCACATAGTTGACTATGTCTGCCTTCAGCCCCTTCCAAAAAAATAAGGGCTTAAGGTCTTCCCTCATCTTCATGACTCTCGGGTGAGCCATGTAAACTGCTCTACGAGCCTCGCTCATGATCAACATCCTCAACTCATCGTTTGGCGGTACATAAATCTGACCTTTAAACCTCAACAACCCATTGTTATCACATGAAAATCCCTCATATCATGGTACCATCATTGTGTTCTGTCCAATAAAACCCTTGACCTCTTTGTACCAGTCATCATCACGCTGTAAAGTGAGAATCTTCTCACGTAGATTTGTCTGAAGAGGCAACACCGAAAAGATGCGTGGTCTCTGACTCAAAGCATCCGCCACAAGGTTCACTATTTCCTTTTATGTAAGTAATCTCAAAGTCGTACTCGCCAAGAAATTCCAACCAACGCCGTTGTCACGCGTTCAGGTTGCCTTGCATAAAAATGTGTTGTAGTCCACAATGATCAGTCTTTAGTTCAAATTTTCATCCAACAAGGTAGTATCTCCAAACCTTCAAGGCATATACAATGGCTAATAACTCCAAATCGTGTGTCGCGTAGTTCTCCTCATGAATTCTCAGTTTCCTCAAAATGTAAGCAATCACTCGTCCGTCTTGCATCAAGACTCTGCCTAAACCTTCTTTGGATGCGTCTGTGCATACCAAGAAGTTCGCATCCATGTCAGGGACCTTTAGTATCGATGTTGTCGTCAACAACTCTTTAAGCCTCTGAAATGCTTCTGCGCATTTCTTGGTCCAAATGAACTTCTTGTTTTTCTTCTGCAATTCCGTGATCAGATTTGCTATCTTCGAAAATCCCTCGACAAACCGTCGATAGTATCCTGCTAAACCCATAAAGCTACGCACTTACGTGACATTCGTCGGCGTAGGCCATTCCATAATATCCTCGACCTTGGCTGGATCCACAACGATGCCTTTGTCGGAGATGACCTACCCTAAGTAGTGAATCCTCGATTGATAAAAAGAGCATTTGGACAATTTCCCATATAATTTGTGCTCTTGCAGATATTGCAGCACCAAGCGCAAGTGTTCGTCATGCTCCTCCGTCATACAAGAGTAAATCAAAATATTGTTAATGAACACTTGGACAAACTTGTCCAAGTACTCACAGAACACCCCGTTCATCAAACTCATAAATACCCCTGGGGCATTTGTCAGTCCAAACGGTAAGACAGTAAACTCATAATGTCCAAACCTCGTCTTAAAAGCGGTTTAGGGAAATCATCCTCCTTGATCTGTAACTGGTGATACCCTGGTTGCAAATTGATCTTGGAGAACATCGTCGCACCCTTCATTTGATCGAACAGATCATCAATTCTCGGCAATGGGTATTGATTCTTGATCGTAGCCTTGTTCAATTGACGATAGTCAATGCAAAGCCTCCACAATTCGTCCTTATTTCGTATGAAAATAACAGGTGCACCCCATAGTGACACACGAGGACGTATCAGTCCCAGGTCCAGCAACTCCTTCAGTTGCATTTTCAACTCTTGTAACTCTGGGGTCGACATCCGATAAGGTGTTCTTGCTATCGGTTTATTCCCCGGTTTTAGGTCTATGGTAAATTCCAATTCTCTCTTCGGCAACATCCCAGGTAGCTCCTCCAGAAACACGTCCGCAAACTCTCTCACCACCGGAAGGTGTTCTAGACCTTTCTCTACTCCCTTCTCATTTAGTGAAAGGATTGCATAAAGCTTGGACCCCTTGCACATACTCCTCTGTAACTGTAAGGAAGAGACGAACCTCAGGGAAACTCCCTGGTTTCATCCTACAATCACATGTCTCTGTCCCTCATCATCGACCAAGCCCAACTATTTTTTCTTACAGTTGAGTATCGCCTCATGCAATTCCAACCAATCCATACCAATCACGACATCATAAGATCCTAAGATCGTGACGTACAAGTTGGCCCTCGTGAAAAACTCTCCCAGGTTAAGGGAACAACCCGTAACCTTTCCTTCAACCTTATGTTTGGCTCCCGAAGCCATCTCTACGAAGCTAAAATCGTCTTGTTCGACTACCTTTACCTTAATCCTTTTTAGCGTTGCACCAAAAATGAAACTCTCGGTGGCACTGAGATATATCAAAATACTAAGGGTCTGGTTAGCGACAGTACCTATCGTCTCGAGCATAGTCGATTGATGCTCTACCTGGTGGTTATTCACCGCTGCATGAATCTGATGGGCCTTGCCCATATCTCCCACTGTAGTGGTTCCGAATGATCCATATTCTCTGGTTCTGTCCACAGGACATTCGCGCAGGTAGTGTGGCTCCCCACATGTCCAACACCCCTTCTTCGACCTAGTAGTCCCGGTACCCAAAGTAGAAGATGATGGCCCACCGACCTGAAAACTTGGTCTGTTCTGCTGAGCATGCCTAAACTACTATTGTTGCGGGCGATGTTGTTGTTGATGTTGTGGTCCCCGATAAGGTGTCCACTGCTGAGGCGGTGATCGCTAGGGTGTAGTGAAAGTGGATCCCCTCTGGAAGCCACGATATCCTGACGTATGTCTCGCTAGTGTTTGGTGCTGCTGTGTTCCAGATGGAACCTGCCCTGCTGGTCTCACTGGAGTCCTGGTCTGACCTCCACTGATAATCTCCTCCTCGGCTATGAGGGGATTCTGGACGACATCGTGCAAGGTTTGAGGCATCAAAATCCTAACCTTTGCACGCAGGCTGTCGTTAAGGCTGAATACAAACCTGTTGACCTTAAGTTTCTTAGTGTTAAGGTGTGGAGCATACCAAAGCAGCTCCATAAAACGTGCTTCGTACTCAGGCACCGTACGACCTCCCTGTCGTAAGGTGTTGAACTCATTGAGCTGACGCTCAATGAATTCCTCTGAAATGTACCTCTCTCGGAACTGTTCCTCGAACAGTTCCCATGACACATCTTCGACGGCCATGTTCAACTGTGGTAGGAGCGTCTTCCACCATAGAAGAGTGCTCCCCTTTAGTTGAAAGACCACCATGCAGACCTTCATGTTGGAGGTATAATCGTGAAGTGCGAAGCACATCGCCATATTCTCCAAACATGCCTTGGCGGCGGCGCCATCCAAGGCACCAAAGAACTCGGGAAATTTGACCTTCTCGATTTCACGATGAATGCTACCAGTAACGGACGGTGCGCGCGGTGGAACCTCAGCCGGTGTCGTCGCCCTGGTCTCATCTCTGTCCAAGCGGCTGATCAGTGCCTCAGACATGCGCTGAAAAGATCTCATCATCCTGACTACATCACCAACTGCTATCTGCTCCTGTCCGAGAGCCTGCTCGTCTCCCTGGGGGTTAGACCCCTCAGGTGTGGATGCTACTGGAGGTGTCACACCCCCTCCCCTAGCACCCCGTCGTCTGCCCCCGCAGCGTCCTCTAACCATGATTACCTGCACGCACACAATCAACTCGATTAGTAACAGTATAATCAAATCATTTCAACGAAAGTTGTAGTGATCCCAAGTCGTGGGTCGAACCTGCTCTGATATCATATGTAACGAACCTCCTTGTTACAACAACAACCTCCTTATAACAAGTGCAATTTTTTTTTTGTGTATGTGCATGTGTACAAGGTTAACAAGACATTATACTCTGCGCCACCACATGACGACGAATCATGACGCATACAACTGCGATATCAACATAAAGATCTAAGACGCACATCAACATCTGCCAGCAATGAACCACAATCAACTGACAATAAAAAGACTGACTACCCGCCCGTCCTACCCTGCAATGGTTAGGACCTCCAAGACACATAAGCAACGCTCAAGCCCAGGTTCCCATCCATTTTAACCATTTAAGGTCTCAGGGATGGCGACTGTTCTGAGGAACATGGAGGTGTCTACATTCTTCCTGACACAAGCAGACCAAGCCTACTAAGCTATGACATAACCCTCAAGATCGTAATCAACCAGGTTATCTACATTAACACAAAAAGAAATAGCGAAACATCATTAACCCAAAAATTTACTCACTACCCATACAATATTGCTTGGGAGGTGTAGCTTCATTCTAAATTCACGATAAATACAAATAATATAAAGTGAGTAAGGCAATTAACACAGTCTAATCCAACCTCCAATATGAGCCCAACTTCGCATGTCTAAAGTGCATAATGATATTAAGGTGAAATCTAAATTAACCTTAGAACCAACTCATCTGCTCAATTTTAAACTTACAATTGTCAACTTCGTATCATCTAAATCTATTGGCCTTAAAATTTTATTGTTGCAAAGAGTATTTTGTTTTCAGGTTGAAATCTAAAAATCAAGTCAACGAATACACGCAACTAAGTACCAAGAAGTGGATTATGTACACCATATCCACTTTTATCCAAATTCCTCTTCCCACACTATATTAATAATAAGTTATTATTAAAAAGGGCACTTCATTGTTTAATATAATAATCATTAAAACTTAACCATCTCCTAACCTATGAGGATGTCTAAACTAAGTTTCTAAAGTAATCAGTCTCTTCATCCACTCTTGTACAATAAAATTCTACCTTAAGATGGTTCATGTACATTATTGGTTTACCACAAAACATAAAAGAATGATAAAAATTAAAAGAAGGAAATTATTATTTAAATGAAAAGAAGAAATGGGACATATCAGTGAAATAAAAGAAAACTAAATTTCTTTCTGGTGTAGGAAACATTCCAATAGTTGTTCATCCAACTATAGATCTAAAATATGTAGGCGATTAAAATCAAAAGTTGCCTAAAATAAAAGAGGTTGAGGTCAAAGAACGCCATTTTCATGTCAAGCTTACTGCCATTTAACTGCTATCTTGTTGTTAAGATTAAATGTCTTGTCCAACGAATCAATGCAAAAGATGCTAACATAAATGCTAACAAGGAACACAAAGTTAAAGCCGAAGGATATTAGAGAAAGTGAGCTCACTTTTGCAACTCCTGTGAGTCAAGTTGAAATAACATTAAACATGATGGAAAAGTAATAAATAGAATACTTAAAGGTAAGGAGAGAGGGATCAACACGTAGCAAGGGAAACGTAAGGGAGTTCTCTTTATTCATAAACATACATAATAAATTCCCAAGGTCTTACAACCGAAGTGCACAATTTTTGCTGCCAGAATCTTTTCTAAATCCTCCTTCACATTCTACAGCTAGTGATTTTAGGTAATTCAAGTGTTGAAGCCTGGCCATTAAATAAGCGATTGTTTCTAAAGATAACCTTTAAAACAGTCAAGAATTGACAGCTCAGTCCATGCGCTAACTCACCTCCCCAAAATGAGGAATTTTGAAGTTTGTGTAATTAAAAAAAAAAAAAATTCCTTAGATGCTCTACCACCTGTCAGTTTTATTTTTGTCAACGGGTGTGGTCTATCCATAACGCCTGGGTGTATGCTTGTTTAGTTTGACTGGGTAAAAGGGTTAAAATCTCTAAAGATGCTCGAACTGGATGGGAGAAGACGACATCTGTTTCTATTCAAGAATAGAAATCTTGGTTGGGAGAGAATTATCTGACCAGCTACAGGTGAAGAGGCGTTCCATTCAATCGGCTAGTTCTCTATCATCCGGAGGTGCCAATAATCACTCTAAGAGAAGGAACACGTGACCCCTACTTTTGGCAACGCGCATGATCTCACTCGGGTAGAAGGATTGGCTTAAATAAACACACGAATCCATAAATTGACAACACGCAAATATTTACACAATGGCCAAATAAAAGAGTAAAGAAAGATCTAGTGGTAAAGGTGAAGGTGGCAATTGAACAAAAAAAAAGGGTAACACGCAGCTAACAGCATGCAACTGATCAACAAAATTTTACTTCCGGGAACTGCTCAAACAAACCCATGATTTTAGGAAAAATGCCAGCTCCAGAATCAACCTTAAACCTCTTCGCCAACTGTACCGGGCGGTCTGGAAAAGTGGTAAAAGTTGGTTCAGGTCGCTCATGGGAAACATCATTCATCCCAACGCACCTCCTGGAAGTACATGCAAGCATCAAGGGAAAATTTGGAAGCACGACCATCTGGAAGGTATCCAACGCCAGGAAGAGACTCAGGTAAATGATAGCCTTGCGAGGGATTTAACACCAATTATGGGCGTAGTTTTTGTCAGTGAAGGGTCATGAAACTTCAATGATGAGGGAAAGCAACGAATTCCCGAAGATATATTCCCCCCATTCCAATCACATTAGTTACCAGAATTTTGGGAATAAGCTTCTCGTTTTTAACTCTGACATTAAATTTAACGTTTTTTTTCTTTTTTCTTTATTTTATTTTATTGGATCCCACTCCTACCTAATTTGAGTTATACTAAGATCATAGCTATTAATGCACTAGCCAAGACACCTTCCATACATATTAAAATAAAATCAGACGACCATTACCCAACAAAACGACAAGTAGAATATCCAAGGATACTCACTGATTAACTAGTTCGAGGAAGGTATAAAGTAATAAGAACACCCAATCGTAGTAGTGGATTCTTCCATTAAAAGTAGAGGGAGGACAGTTTGGTAAAATAGAAACTGTTAGCAGTATTCAAGGCCAACATAATCATTTGTTCCATGCACCTGGATTGTTTATGGTGGTAAAGGAATATTACTAAAGTGTTCACTTCCAACCTAATTATCAGACCTATAAATTCAGAATTATAATTTCAAACGTAAAATTCAAAAATTGAATCACACCTAAAATTCAGTCATAAAACTAGACAATCAGTCCCAATACACATGCAGATCTAATTCATGCATCCTACAACATTCTAGCATTCAACCAAAAAAAAAAACATATTGTGGCCTGTTCGCCTGCTCTGAGTGTTGTCTGCACGCTACATGCAATCCTGCTCATCGACCGTCAAGACTACACTGGTACCTCCCAGCCAATCGCTAGAGGTACTATGCTTCCCCCTTATCCCCCCGAGACGCAAAGGGGCCACACACTGTCCAGATGGTACGTCTAACTCCCAGCTCACCTCACAAGGTCGAGCTACCACTCCTATCTGAGCTGGGAAATCCCAACTCCCCACAAGTAATCAGTCAATTCACAAATCTGGCAGCGTAACGTTACGCTAACAGTCGATCCCCTTCCTCCTTCTCTTCCCCTTCTTTTATAGAGCTTTAGAACTTCCTAAATCTCATTTAATTTAAGTTTTAATAAAAAATCCTCTAATAATTCTCCTACATAAAAGTGTCGTCCATCCCCCACTTTCCTCCAATAATTATTTTCTTAAAATTAATAAATGTCTCATTTCCCTCACCCACCTAGAGTTACTCCTAAATTTACTCCTAGGGGCCCCTAGATTCCCTCACAGGTTTTAAATACTTTCCCTAAAATGAAAATGCTAAGTTAGTTCAAAATTAGAAGGTTCTTGAATGCAGATTCTTTCCTAAGTGACCTCTTGTTTTTTTTACCATAAGTTCCCTCTTTCCTTTATTATGTTTCCTCCATTCCTTAGTTTCCTAATTTTTATATTCCCTTCTTTCCCCTTTTTATTAGAGCCCAAAAATGGCAGTTGCGCAAATTAACCTCTTTTCCTTTTTATTAATAATTTAGTATCTTTTACACTTTCACAAGTTAAACAATTAAATTATTCTTTACAATTTTAAATCCACTAATTTTAATTAAATTCTTACTCTCTTCATTTTACCCCAAAAATTTTATGAAGACTAAAACTATTACTTAAGTGGTTTTTATTTTTATTTTTATTTATTTTTATTTTTATAGGGTATTTTTTTCTTAAGGCTAGACAAAATTTTACCCCTAGAGAAGTTTTAGACTTAGGACTTAGATTATGAACTGGGCGACATTTAATTAGGGAAGTTGTTTAATAATTTCTTAATATGTTAAATGTCTTAGGGCCATCTAGGTTTGTTCCTTTATCATCATCAACGCGACGTGCCCTTCAGGACGCACTACGTGTTCCAAGGGTGCCACTCGCCTCTTTTGTTTCTTTTGCGCAACGTGCCCTTCAAGATGCACCACGTGCTCCAAGGGTGTCACTCGCTTCTTTTGTTTCTTTTGTGCGACGTGCCATTCAGGATGCACCACATGCTCGAAGGGTGCCACTCACCTCTTTTGTTTATTTTGCGCAACGTGCCCTTTAGGATGCACCACGTGCTCCAAGGGTGCCACTCGCCTCTTGACTGATTGGTAGACATCAATAACCCCTGGAGTCAACACTCCACCAGGTGAACTTGTGGGAGACTAA
>JZKD02S2386697.1:239850-252176 GCA_000966675.3 Picea glauca
AACCTGGCGTGACTGGACTATACTATGCATGAGTGCATAAGAAAACAAAAGTGAAGCATCTTGACAAGGATGTCAATATTGAGCCGAGAAAGCTTCTAGAATTTAGAATCTGGTAACTATGTCGTTTCTGGTCTGTGGTAGCTATTTAATCATTAGCTGTGCAATAATCTATCACCTAATTACACGCCGTGCTAATTGATCGATATTTGTAAGAGCTTCCATTCCTGGTCCATGGGTTCCCGGCTTTTTTTTCCGGCCACGGCCACCTTCGTCATTGTCTTCCTGCAGGCTGCTGCGGCTGAAAGTGAGATGAATATGGTGTTCTACACGCACGATAATTTGAGTGGAAACAACGTGACGGCCTTCTCAGTTGCGGGATTGAACGGCTCTTCTTCAAGCGCGGGCAAATTTGGAACCGTCGTAGTTATGAGCGACGATGTCACAAAGAGACCAAAAATCAACGAATCCGATGCCGACAATACTGTGGGTCGAGCTCAAGGAATATTTGTGAATACAAACCTTGTAACTGGGCTTGATACTTTACTGGTTTTTACGGTAATCTTCCACGATATGGAGTATGGAGGCAGCACCCTGGAGATCCAGGGAACGGACAGATTCGCTTATCCACATAGGGAGGTGGCCGTGGTGGGAGGAACGGGTAAGTTCAGATTTGCTCGCGGTTATGCAATTCTTACCACTGAACTCCTTTCTGGCACGGATTCCGTTATGAAATTCAACACCACCCTTCGTACTGCTTAATTTTCCTGTCTAGGGACTTAATAAAGCAGGCATTTCAGCTTCACTGTAATTTTCAGTTTTTTCTTTTTCTTTTTCTTTTTTATATCTATTTAGATATTTTAAAATTGAGATCTAATTTTTGAGTATATGTATGGCACTCTTCAATTTTTTTAGTCTCATAAAAAATAAAGATTCTTTAGTATCACTGTATTTTTGGAATTGTTAAACACTTAGTTTAGCTATCTAATTTATGGAAGTTATTTCATACTTTAACAATATAAGTTTTTTTCTTTCCCCTAATTATAATTAAACCAAAAGGCATACATTTATTGGAAATGGGCACAATTAATCACCTTTTAATCTAAAATTCTAATATGATGGTTAATAATTGAAGATGTTGGTATATTCTTGGTCGTCCTCCCAAATCAATGAATATGATTTACTCTTCATAACTTCCTTGTATTTTTGAATCCATCCGTTAACATGTTTACTTTTTAACATTTACCTAATCATATTAAAAAATTACTGTAACATCATATAATTTCAGCTTTTAAATAATTAACCTTTAAAATTACCAAATTTAAATAATTAACACTTTAATTTCATTATTAAAAATTACACTTATCACATAAGCAAGTTTCCTCTAACTCGGATTTCTCATTCTCTTCAGCGCGTTTCAGTCTCTACCTCAGTTGTCCGCGGGTTTCATTCTCTACCTCTAATTTCTCATTCTCTATATTCTCTACCTCTGATTTCTTATTCTTTCTGCGCATTTCATTCTCCACCTCAGCTGTGAGCGTTTCATTCTCTACCTCCGCCGAAGCTCATGTACCATTGGTAAGCAATAATTAATTTGTTAAAACTTAAATCCAATCAGCTTTATTTAAAATAAAGTTTGGGTGATATTGATATTTTGATTCGAACCTGTGTTGTTTAATTTTGTGAGCTTTATTACTCTTTCCTTTTACTGATTACTCCTCTTTTATACTATTATACATAGTTATTACTCCTTCTTCCTGATTATTCTTCTTTTATACTATTATACATGGTTATTACTCCTTCCTTTGTACTGTTATATATTGTTATTGTCTATCCGTTTTTATTAGTCATCATAATTTTGTGGGTGTAGTTGTGGCTGTGCTAGTTACGTCGAAAGACATATACCTATTGATAATGGGCAGATTTAATAGGGGTTTAGTGTTTAATAAGTTTTCTATGGACAAGATTAAATATGGTTGGAATATTCTTAGTAGTCACACAAAATAAATGGCTGTGATTTCAATCATTAACTTCCTAGCTATTATAAATGAAGCTCAACCGTTTATTTGTTAATCAATAATAAAATTTAATATATTCTTTTAAATATTTTTTTGATCTTATCAGCCTTTTGACGTTGATCAGCCACAATTATGTGGCTGTGCTAGTTAATATCCATAGTCAATTGAGCTTAGTTTGGATGGTTGTGAGAATGATTGTTATTTTCTCCATCATGGTTCAATTTCCATAATAACATGAATAAAGCTCATTATAAGTATGTTATAATTACTCCGAAAGACATACACCTATTGACAATGGGCACATTTAATATAACTGATTGCCACCTCTAAATGATTAACGATTCATTTTCTAAAGAGCCCAAGTTTACCAGCCACAATTTTTACTCCAATTGTCGGTTATTCAATGCAATGGGTTCTGCCGTTATTTAATGCCCATTATTTAATGCCCAGGGCTAGGTTATTTTGACGTTCACCAGCCACAAGTGACTTGTGGTTGTGCTAGTGGCTACCACCCTATATGTATTGGAAAGTTGCCTTTGATTCAAAATTGAATAACAAAACAATTGCTATTTTCCTAGAGAAAAAAAATTAATATCCACAACTTTTAGTTTACTAAGTAATATTATAATATTAAATAAAATTGAAATATAAAACTATTATATAATAAAATTAAACCACATAATAATAATATAAAACTTCCGTTTAATTTAATTTTTTTAATACTATTAGGTTTGATTTAGTTTAGTTTTGTTTTTTTTACTTTTAATTAATCAACCAAAAATCCTAATTTATTTTGTTATAATTTTTTAGCATGAGTGGGTCTAATGGTTAAGAACATGTGTTTTTTCTTAAGAGGTTACAAGTTCAAATCCAGAGGGGGGTAGTGTATGTTTATCTCCGTAGACTTTACAAGTCAAATAGCTCAACAAAAAGGGGTCCCTTATCCCATAAACAAGGGGATCTCATACACCAATTTGATGTGGCCTGATCGTAACCTTAAAAATAGATTATTATTATTATTATAATGATTGCCTGTTTAAACTAATCTAACAAAATCATTTGTTTTTCGATAATGTTTATATACTTTAACCTAATCTAATAAAACAGTCTGTCTCTCACGATTTTTGTTTTTTACTTACTTTTAAGCAATGAAATAAAATACTCTTATTTGTGATTATATTAGTTAAGCAAACAAAATATTCTAATTTTTTTATATGTTTATTTTTTTAAGCTAATCGAACAAAATAACATGTTTTTTTAATTATAATTGAATTTATCAAAATAATTGTAATCTTTATTTAAGTTTTATTTCTATTTAGATTTTTTTATTAATTTTATTTTTATTAGAAATTTTTAATTAAAAATTTCTAAATTAATTATTAAAACTAAAAAAATATTTACGACTTCCACTAATTGCAGCGTGGAAAGTACCATGAAAAAGTCAATAGCGTGAACTCAAAGCGAAAGACTTTGAGTTTATGTGATTTATATAAATAGTGATTTTATGTGATACAATGATTCTGCAATCACATGAAATTATACATTTCCATACATAGAACAGGTCAGTTTATTTATTGTTATGGCTTTTTAAATATGGCACCTAATTTCTTCCCACTATTACTATTAGTGATTTATATTGTGTTTAATTTATATTTATGATTTTTTATGTTTATTTTTTAAATATATTTAAATAAAGAATAATAAAAAAAATATTCAAAGTATATATACACATATTTTTTATTTTATGACTTCCACTAATTTCAACGTGGAAAGTACCATGAAAAAGTCAATAGCGTGAACTCAAAGCGAAAGATTTTGAGTTTATGTGATTTATATAAATAGTGATTTTATGTGATACATTGGTTCTGCAATCACATGAAATTATACATTTCCATACATAAAACAAGTTAGTTTATTTATTGTTATGGTTGTTTAAATATGGCACCTAACTTCTTCCCACTATTACTATTAGTGATTTATAGAGTGTTTAAATTTTATTTATGATTTTTTATGTTTATTTTTTAAATATATTTAAATATTACTATTAGTGATTTATATTGAGTGTTTAAATTTGTTGGTCCTTGATCAAGTTTTAGAGAACCTTGGTCGTGTTTGATCAATTTTGGGACTTCTATAGGTTGGTCAAAGACGAAGCGTCGTCCTTTTTTGTGAGATTTTTAGGTTTAGGGTTTATGTAACGGGTATGGGATGTCGGCCCATGGGTTTACCCATGTTTAGGCCCCATTTGTAATGTATTAATAGATATCTAGAAGATGTAAGAAAGAAGTGGAGAGACCTAGTAGAATCGGCTTAGTGCGGAGCTAGAGGATTTGTGTGTATTATGTGTTAAGACTTGCAGAGCTAAGTGCAAGTGATCGTAAGAAGATGGTGTGCAGACTGTGTAAGAAGGCTTTGTGTTGTGACTTAATTCGGGAAAGAAGCTCTGGCGAGATGCATGTAGATCTCCTGTCCTATGCGGAGTTGGTTTTGTGGCTCTGTGCATGTAAGAGGATTGAAAGAAGATAATAAAGAAGACGAAGAGTTGGTGGACGTAGTCCCACACTGGGGGTGAACCGCGTATATCCCGTGTTGTGGTTGTTTTGTGTCATTAATGTGATTTATGCTTAGTGCTAAATATTTGTGTATTTTAGATGCATCTGATATAGTAGCTTAGTTCTTAATAACTTGGATGAATACTAGATCTATTGATGCTATGTGATAAATGGTCAAATATAATTAGATCTTCTTGAATACTGTGGTGTTCTGTAATTAGGGTTTTACCTGCGATGTGAATAAAGGGTTAAGGACTAATGAATGCTAATTGCTAAGTGTTATGTTAAAGCATTGAGATCACAAATCTATGTCCCAGCTAGGTTGCAGACACTTGAGTCTTGCAACCCCTCCTGCCCCTACCTCAGGTGAGACTTCATCTGCTTCACATGTGTTTCCTAAAGGGTCGGTAGTTAGGGTTTTGTTGGTGCATTGTTGAAGCGTTGAACCCTGGGTCTGCCCCTATGCCAACAAATGGTTCCATTGTCGGGACATGAAACTATGATTGCTGGGAATTGAGGAAAAGAGAAAGCTCTATGCTTAAATCTGTTGTTGTAGTGCGTAGTACTCTACTTGAATTGTGAAGCTCTGTGCTAAGAAGAGAAGTCTGATATGAAGAAAATAGGTAAGATCTTAAATCTTTGTGCTTTGATAAAGGTAAGATAAGTGGAAATTTTCGTTTCAAAACAATGGATCTAAGTATAATTGATAGATTTTGTCATAGTCTGAAAACTAGGGCACAACTAGAAGAAAAAAGATATGATATGAATAGATCTGTTAAAAATAGTGAAAGATATGTTATCCCTATGCATAGAAAAAAAATTTGGACTAAAAAGTGGGTGCAGAATCCTAGAAAGAATTTTTTGCAGGTCTATCACTATGATCCCAGTGTGCAGTACAGGAAAGGTTGGGGATCGTTTAAGAGAAAGAGAAGATTGACATTATGTTATAATTGTAGAAGACCGGGACATCTTGCTAAGGAATTCCCTGGTAGAAGTCCTATTTTCCTTTGTTGTAAAGCTACTGGACATGAAGTTTTAGATTGCCCTAAAATGATTGCTAAGGTTGAGAAAATGAACATGAGACAAGAAGACCATGAGGAAGGTTAAGGGATTAAGAATATGCTAAAGAACCAGAAAGAATTAGAGGCTATATTATTGCAGATGAAAGAAACATTGAATGGTCACAGAGACATCAATTTATTAGAGATTTTAAAAGAGAAAGAGTGCATAGAAACAAGAATAGGAGACTTCGGCATAGACTGTGTATTGGATGTAGAAACACATGTGAACATTATGACAAAAAGTACTTGGGACATCTTAGGAAAGCCTTCTATGATTCCTTCATTGGGAGGAATATGATTGTTTAAAGGAATGTTGATAACCCTATGTGGAATACTTGCCCATGTGCCTATGATTGCTCATGGAACATCGACAAAAGAAGAATTCAAGATCATTAAGTTTATTGATAACAATGTTCCCTTTGGACTTTTGTTAGGAAAGACTTGGATCGAGAGAGATCAGATTTGAATGAGAGAAGAAGAGGAAGCTATAGAACATAAAAAGCAAGAATTAATGGATTTCATGGCTAAGAGAATAGTGCGCTTAATAAAAGAACAAGAGAACAAGTCGAAGCAACTGAGGACCAGAGACTTAGTTGTCAAAGTTGAAAGAAAACAAGAAGGCTTAAAGAACCTATCCATGCAGGAGAGTAAGGAACCTACTCCAGAAATAGTAAGAGAAAAAGTATTATCCTTGAACCTTGGGAAAGATCCTCAACATTGCGAAGTCACTATGCTAATAAAGGATAAGAAGAAAAATGGAAAGAGGAATCTAGAGACGCAGATCACAGGAAAGAAATATAGAAAGCTCGGTAAGAGGAAAGAAAAGCTAGAAAAATTGTAGAAGGTTCCAGAGAGGACTTCACAGAAGGCAGACTTGTAGAACTTGAACCTCACCAGAATAGCAAAACAACACTGACTGGCACTTCGCCATGGTGAAGCAATATGACCATTGGAGGTATCTTGGCCATTAGAACGACGCTCCAGAACAACTAGAAATGCAATTATTGCCAGAACTTTCACCATTGGACCATCGGGACCATGCCATAACAGATGTAATTGTATTGATCGAGGAATTCCTACCCATTGGAAGAGCCTATTACGATGTTAACTATTTATCTCATTGAATGTTGCACGGAAGACACTTTCGCGAATTATGATTGTCTGAGCCCACAGAGAACTAATCTCTTTCACGCAGTGTTTATTGTAACTTTGCCATCCATTCTGCTACCTTGACTATTTGTTCACTGACCCAAGATATATGATCTCGAGCGTGTATTTTGGGTGACCTTAGTGCAGTATAAAATTCCTTTGAAGAAATCCTCATAGACCTTATGGCTGAGAAGGTCCTGTCCGCAGGAGTACAGGCCTCGTCGACGAGAGGAGTGAAAACATCCCCATTGACTGCACGACGATCTAGGTCATCCCAAACTACGACATATAAGATAAGAAAGCATCGCGACGACTTGGAAAATGTGAAGCTCATCCCATCAATCATGCCCGACTATATCCCGCCTCTGGCTGGTGCGGTTAGTCTTAATAGCATCCCGAGGGAATTCGGCTATACATTGATCACTGCGTACCTCCCGTAGGGGATACACGTAGTTGGAATGAAATTAGTCCAGATTATGACACTGAAGATCAATGACTTCAACTTAGGAGACCGCAAGAAATATGGCATGCTTGCACCACACAAGTACTTGACCAACACAAAAGGGAATAATTAGAAGATGATCCCCCAATCGTGGACTATGGACATTGTGAGGCCCACCATTCTTAATGTGATTAAGATCCCACACTTCGGCAGACATCAGGAGGTTAACACATGCATTAAACTCCTCCTGTTATGATACTATGGTGGTTACCTGTGGTTGGATTGATGAATCACAGTGGATTGGACGTTGATCCATCAGATCACTAGATTAAGCATACAAGGACCAAATCCCTATGATTTTTACCTAAGGACAGTTGCAGATCGCACCCTGGCGCAACGCATAAAAGAAACCTATGACGATGTATAGAAAGGCACGCGAGGCTACAAGGTAGCCTCCATCTAGAATGGTGCAATGCACCTAGCCTTCCAGTTGATCAATGGTAATCTTGTCAAGAAGAATAGATCAACGTGGGTCATGGGGTTTGTCATCAACCTCACAGAAAAATGTGTCAAAGGAATGCAAATGAACTGGGCGAGGTACCTTGTCAACTAGTTAGAGAAAGACTGTCGTGAAGCTCAATATCAGGGCTACGAGTTCCATTTCAGTTGGTTTTTTATTTGCATTGCCTTCATTGCTTGGGAGATGCCAGAAGGAGCGACTTTCCCTGAAATTGAGTCGTCTGAACCACTAGCTACAAAGTTCACTATGCTATGGTATTCGAGCAACATGGCGAAGAAATGGCAGTCAAATGTGGTGTTCCAAACCTATTATCTACAACTTAAGAGGGCCATTGAACCTTTCCCTCACATGACGTCGAATACCCTACACAGGTTCATGCCACTTGTGAAGTTCCACGTAGACAAGAACTTCATCTAAATCACTGCGCGAGGAGACGAACACAAAGAAGAGCTCCACTCCTATTACAAACTCACAGAGGAGGACATGGAAGAAATAACCAAGGAATGGCCTATAGAGTTCCTTGTACTAATCGAAGAGACATAACTCTCTGACGCTAACCTCATCAGAAGTGTTGTAGTCACTCGCGAAGAATATGATGCACCCAACAACAGCAGGAAGAAAAAGAAGGAAGAGGTATAGGAATTGATTAGCATACTCAATCGAGGTTCACCTTCGTCGGGTCCAGGAGGAAAAGGAGTGGGCCACAAATGCATTAAAGAAATCAAAAGAAGAATCCCTAGAGAAACGTCTAATTGTGCAATAAGAGAAAGATGACCTCCAGGCGAAGTTTGCAAAGGATAAAGTGCAGATCCATAAGGAAAAAGAACAATTTCTCACAGAGCAGATGGGAGTCAAGGAGTCAGTCACTAGAGCACTTCGCTCTGTGTCAAGCCTCGCATAGAAGAAGACACAGTAGAGAGTCAAGTGGAGAACCTCATTGAAGCTATTCAACAACTTCAAGCAAGAGTGGCAGAATTGGAACTACAAGTCATGCCAAGCACTCCACAGGAAGTGTAAGATCAGAGGGAAGAAACTGCTCAGAGCACAGTAGAAAGAATCAAGGCATTGGCCTTAAAATGAAAGCAATTAAGAAGTTGAAGTGCGTAGACCTACAAGCGCCTTGCAAAAGACCCAGAACTAAGGACATTAGATTCACAACTCCAAGAGGCAAAGCAATAAGCAACGATAGTACAAGCACATCTAAAGCCACTGTCAGCAGTCGAGAGGATGAAAAGGTCCTAGGCACAATGCACCATTCAATAATAGGTCCATGCCATCCAGAGTAAAGTCATGGAAGTAACCCAGAGGCTACAGCCAGTGCAGGATGAAGCCTACACATTTTTTGAGGAGATTGAAGGACAAGGTGCATAGCTAGAACAAGTAGTCACCACGGTGGAACAATGATTGGAAGGACCAGTGACCGAGAAATTTATTCAGGAGTTTGTCAAGCAGGAGGCTTTGTTGAAGCAACAGGTTGAAGCAACTCGATCCAAGCTCAAGTCCTTCGAAGTAGAGTTGGTGACTCAGGACGAGTCACAGGTGAGTGTTGGAGGCTTGTTGGACCTCGACCAAGTTTTGGAGAACCTTGGTCGTGTTTGACCAATTTTGAGACTTCAACAGGCTGGTCGAAGACGAAGCGCCAGGCGAAGTGGAGATCGTAGGATATCACCCCCTTTTGTGAGCTTTTTGGGTTTAAGGTTTATGTAATGGGTATGGGATGTCGACCCATGGGTTTACCCATGTTTAGGCCCCATTTGTAATGTATAAATAGATATCTAGGCGATGTAAGAAAGAAGTGGAGAGACCTAGTATAATCGGCTTAGTGTGGAGCTAGAGGGTTTGTGCATACTATGTGTTAAGACTTGCAGAGCTAAGTGCAAGTGATCGTAAGAAGCTGGTGCACATATTGTGTAATAAGGCTTTGTGTTGTGACCTAACTCGGGAAGGAGGATCTGGTGAGGTGCGCACAAATCTCCTGTTCTATGCGGAGTTGGTTTTGTGGCTCTATGCATGTAAGAGTATTTAAATAAGATAATAAAGAAGACGAAGAGTTGGTGGACATAGCCCCACGTTAGGGGTGAACCATATATATCCTGTGTTGTGGTTTCTTTGTGTCATTAATGTGATTTATGCTTAGTGCTAAATATTTATTTATGTTAGATGCATCTAATATAGTAGCTTAGTGCTTAATAACTTAGATGAATGCTATATCTTTTGATGCTATGTGCTAAATGGTCAGATATTCTTAGATCTTGTTGAATACTGTGATGTTCTGTAATTAGGGTTTTACTTGCGATGTGAATAAAGGGTTAAGGACTAATGAATGTTAAATTCTAATTTCTCTGTTAAATAGGGATGATTTTGAGGATGGAAATTTATTTTTAAATGTAGAAAACTTGGCGAATATTACTAATGCTTCATATGTCAACTATAAATGTTTGGCGATATTTTTTAAAAAATATTCAAATTTCTAAGTATTTTATATAGTTTTTATAAACTTTTGAAGATTTTTAAGGTAAAATAATTTTATCCTATAGAATTTGGACGAATCGTTTTTAAAACAACGAATCTCATTTTTGGAAAAACCATGGAAAATTAGCCCATGAGCGAAATTTAGCCCCTAAAATCATCCCTACTGTTAAAGCATTGAGATCACAGATCTATGTCCTAGATAGGTTGCAAACACTTGAGTCCTGCAACCCCCCTGCCTCTACCTCGGGTGAGACTTCATATACTTCGCAGGTGTTGCCAAAAGGGTTAGTAGTTATGGTTTTGTTGGTGCATTGTTGAAGCGTTGAACCCCGGGTCTTTCCTTGTGCCAACAAAATTTTATTTATGATTTTTTACGTTTATTTTTTTAATATATTCAAATAAAAATAACTCAAAGTATATATACATATGTTTTGATTGAATGGAAAACAATTTTTTTTTTTTGGAAATAAACTACAAAAGTATAAGGAAATTATGAACTTATTAAAAATAAAAATAGATTTTTTTTATTAATTATAAAAATTCATATAAAAATTTTAGAAATCATTTTTTTCTATTTAAATTTTGCAGTGCAAAATCTCTTCACCAACATATCATAGGATTAGACACACTTTGGGCTAGCTTCCATTGTTGGCAACTAGTACTTCTTCCCTAATATTTGAAGTTTCATATTCTACTTCTTCATGCTTAGGTAGTTTTTTTTGTTAATGAATTGATTTAAGGGCACACATACAAGCATTATTTCTCCTTTTTTAAGAGTTTATCCCCATTGATTTACAAATATTTAATATATATTAAATAATATTTCATGAGAAGAAATATACCAAAGGATAAAATGATGAATAGGTAGTTTTCTAACCCAACAAATTCAAGGGTTGGCCATTTTAGTACAAGTTAATGTTTATGGTTTCGTTTTCACAACTACCTATAAAAAATGTTCAAAATAGGTGAAATTGGTCAAATTAAACCTAAGCTTTCAACAATTCCTACCCACTCCACTCCCTCCAAATCTTGACTTACCTCCTTCTCATTATTTTATTGTTGTAAGATCCTACACTACAATGGTGAAAATTAACACTTTGCACTCATTTCTAGACAAGGTCTCTTGCATCATTGGAGAGGGTGATTGAACAACACAATAGACATTTCGGATGAGTGCAAACTTTGTCGATTTTGTTAAGCGTGTTAGCCCATAAACATATATATAGTAGAACAAATTATTAGGGAGAAAATAATGGGAAAATAAACAACACAAATCACATTCAAACATGAAAATATATTTACGTGGTAAAACCCTGAGAATGTGTCAAGGAAACATCCACAGGGAAAGGTATTTGTATACTTTTGATCAACAATCAATATTACACAACCGACTTACAACACTTGCAAATGCCTATCAGGGATGTGTGGACATACATTGTCTTCAATAGCTACCACTATTACGTGAACTTCCCCACTTCTTCAAGAACTAGTTCAATGTTACATGAATTACCACCATTCGCCAGTTTCTCTTTTAGTTTTGCATTGTTGTCACAATTCCAACAATATCCAACTTTACAACAATTTACCTTATACCTTTGCCAAGCCCATTCATCACATTTTCTACAAGCCAAGAGAAGTCAAACACCACCAAAGCTTCTCTAACAATATTGGTTTTGTAAACATGTATGCACAATTTTCTTGAGTGTGGACTTTCTAAAGAGCTACATCACCTCCATCATTGACATGTCTTACAAAATATCATTTAACCACAATATCCTTTGTGTTACTGTGATAAGCTATATTGCTAGCCAAATGACTAACACTTTGACTATCATAAAAAACATTCACCTTGTCTTGTACTTTTCCAAACTCACCCAAAAGACCCTGTAACCAAATTGCCTCCTTGCATGCATGTGAGACAACTATATATTCTTCCTCAATAGTGGATAAATAAATAAATAAAATGAGTCTTTGGAATCCAACAAATATCTCTTTCACTGCCATAGCGATTTCACCATCTGAATCGTTCTAGAAAAAAAGTTATGGCAAAAATGGTAATATGACCTGAAAATAACATACCTTAGAACACATCTCCAAAAGACTTCATCCTCCCTT
>JZKD02S2386697.1:258210-283896 GCA_000966675.3 Picea glauca
ATGATATGGAATGAGTTGGAATATGAAGAATTTCCTATTTGATATTATAATTCATTTTTTCCTTCATTTGAGAAAAAACTGTCATCTTTAGAAGCATAGAACAATCTAACTTCAAATAGAGTTTTGAATAAAATTTGTAAGTTAATGTTGCACTTAATTATATAAGGATTCCCCAATGCATGGTTATAAAAAAAAACACACCAGTGCTTTAAGTTGTGAGAAGCACCTATTGATGGGTCCAAATGTCCTGTCAAGTAGGTAAGGGAAAACAATTGATGATAGGTCTCAATGAGACCTACTCTAGTTTGGTATAGCATTTCCAACTAGTATTTTGGCCTGGTTGCCACTATAATATATTATCTCAATATGAATACAAGAACATAATGTTCTTATATAAATTAAAATATACAACTAAATTAAATAATGTTGTATATTTCTATCCTAAATGCAATTCTAACCTATTCTAACCTATTTTGATCAAGAGAAGACTAGTAAAAATGAGTATAGTGAAAGATGAAAATACTTGCAAAAGAATTAATTCATATGTGAAAATAATGTGTTAGTATGATAATAAAACAAGTAAATTGAGGGTTAATTGTTTAGTCTACTCATTAAACCATTGTTGTACACATCAATAAATTAAGAAAATTATAAACATACATAGCATAGTAAAGAAGGATTCATAAACTATGTTCTATAACATTTAGACAATAGACATATACAAAAAGAAAAGTCTTGTATGCACATATTTTATTATGAAATTTCCATAAGTGTCTCTTTATCTATCAATCATTCAATGAAAATACTATTCTGATAAAATACAGATCCAAAATCCCTCTTTTAGTTGTAGTCCCCTCTTTTATAAAATAAGAGGGATTTTTTGCATTCTGAAACTGCTAGTTGTCAGAGGACAGTTAGGGTGTCTCTCTTCATACTTCAAGTTGGATTACAATCAAGAGAATGAAGAAAAAAAATGGAGAAGTGTCAAAACTAACATAAAAATTAGATCTTATGTGCTTCCATATGATCCTAATATTCCCTATAGAACACATAGTCTTTCATTATCTTTTCTAACTTGTTCAACTACATCTTTTCTAGGTCTAGTTCTCCATCACATATTTTTGTGGAGACTTCTAGCTTAATTTTTTTTTTTTCTTATTTATGAACTCTTAGGTCAGTGTGATCAATTTGATGGGATTCAACAAGTATTCATTCAGAACCTATTTATTTACCACTGTTAGTTGTTCTATACCTACCTAATTGTCTTCCCTTTGTTCTTCTACTTGAGCTATCCTTAATTTGGTTGATGTTTCTTCATCAATGGTAGGCATGAATTTCATCCTGAACTATTCTAGAAGGTCATCAGAATTGTTCCTCAATATTTTGTATTCCTTGGTCATTGTCCCTTGAATAGATTGGATATATTGCAATAAGGTTTTCCATATGTAGAACATGACCTGACCTTTTAGCTTCTACGTTGTGGTGTAAAGTGGTAGGGTATCAGGTAAATTCTTTTATACTCCTTATGATTATATGATCCTATCAAAGGTATCACTACCCTTTTGTTATCTATCCTTGATTTCTTCAATTTGATCCTCCATCCTTATTTGGTCATCCCTATTTTTGTGGGTATCATTCAAGACGTAGAAGCACTTATTTTTTTCTGATTTCAGTTCTTCATTAAGAGCCATGAATTCTACCATTATGACTTCTAGGGAAAGGGTTGTTTCTTTGTTTTCTTCTAGATTTTTCTCAAGTCTTTCCTTATGTTTCACTAATCCCATAATCTTGTGCTCCTATTTTTCAACAAACTTGTTGGTTTCAACTTGTTCTTCTTGTAAATTGGCCAATTCTAGTGCATAGATATTTTTCATCCGCTCTATTTCCTCAAAGTGATCCTCCTGAAAGTGATATTATTTAAGGGTATCCAACTCTTCTTTGTGAAAATTTTGATATGTGTGTGATTTAATTTCAAACTCTTTGCTTATTTCATCCTTTGAATTTGTAAGTCCTTGTGGAGTTCTTCTTTGTGGAGGTTTTCAACATTTTTAGTTTCCCTTTCAAACTCATAAGTGATTTCATCCTTTTGAGTATGCAAGGCTCTTTACATTTGTTTATTGTATATTTTATTTGCAATACTAGTTGGTCCCAAAATCAACAAAGATGTCATCTTGTTGTGTGCTTAGTTTCCCTTATATCTTGTCCTATGCAACTTCCAATGTTGTAGATACTTCAAATACAAACATTGCATTTTCTCTTGCAAATGCATGAAGTGAAGAGGCTGTATGAATGACATTCTCTCTAGCATCTGGATGTGTTTCTGATCCGGATTTTATTAGCAGAACAAAATGAATACAGATTATTAAAAGATGCTTAACACAGAATAACATAGACACAGTAAAACGAGTTTTCTATTCAATAAGGAAATAAGTTGAAACTGTAAAATGCAATGGAAAACAAGCTTGTTGGAATGGTGACAGCTTATCTCTAAGAAGAGATGTGACGGATGTGCTCATTCGTAAGAAGATGATTACAATGAGTCTCTGAAGGCCTTTTTACAATAAACAGGAATGCCAAAAACCCTAGACATCCAAAAACCTAACCCTGGGAGATGAAATGTCAAAATTCATGTGGGCCCCGTTTGGGTAAGTTAGTCGGTCAACCTCCCAGGGTCATAACTTTTGTATACGATCTTCGTTTTAGGCACACGATGGTGATCTCTAAAAATGTTGTTTAGGGCCTCCAAATGACCCCGCAAGTCAGGGACCTGAAAACTAGGAAAAAAATTGCCAAAATGAACCAGTTGGAATAGGTGGGAGGCCACCAACATCCATATGGATCAATTTCCCATTCAATGAATGTCTTGGTCGATGATTGGCCAACAATTGTATATTCTCTTTTCCTCTTTTTTGACCTCTTCTCAATCCCTTTAGTTTTATTACTATAGAGGTACTCCCCTATCAATACTACAACATAATCTAAATTTAACACTTGTGAGGAGAAGGTGTCATTACCTGGAATAATCATAAGAGGGGTACGTTCCCAAGGAGAAATGTTCACTATGCATACATTTGGAGTAGCTGCATTTTTTTTACTTTGATTTGATTTTTTTTGTCTTTTCCATTTTGCTTCCTCGTTAGCTTTTTTTTTTCTTCATCTTGAGAAACCTTATCATTTTATTCATATTAATTCATTTTCTTATCATCATCCTCTACTGCTAGACTTTTCTTTTGTTCTTCATCGTTTTTCTATGCTTCTACTTCTGCTTCTAGTCTCTTTTTCTCCTCCTCATTCTTTCTCTGTGTAAGTGCATCTTATTGGTATTTTATCTCTTCTTCCTTCTTATTATTCCTTTCATCAACAAGTCTTTTTAGTGATTCCTCCTTTTTCTTATTCGCATCATCCTTGAAGATATTCTTGGGCTCAATATTCACTATTCATTTTGTGTCCTACTGGCTCTTTTTATTTTCATCTAGCTTTCATTGATATTATTCCTATGTTATTATTTCCTTTTGATCTCTCTCATATTCCTTCCTTTTCTTTTCTTGTTCCTTTACCTATAACTTATCATAGTATTTCTCTAAAAGTAACTTTGTAACATCCCCAAATCCATGCTAGGAAATGCCACACCAAAATTTCGACCTCTGATACCATTTTGATTTACCGACATGCTCTACATATGAATAGAGTTATGAACAATAATAACAACATACCACAATAATTCATAGACATAATTATAACAAAGATTCCATAATAGTAACTCATAATTACATACACGCAGTAATTAAAACAAGCACATGAAATACACTTATATCATCAATAATAATACCAACTGCATGCAGACCTTCCATGTTCCTCCCAACCATAGACCACACCGCTCATAACTCTTAGCATTGGGCCACCCTCGAGATGGGGCTAAAAATCCACCAGATAAAGAAAACCCTAAGCCATGATAAGGTCTCTCAAATAATAACAACTCTCAGACTCAGGTGCCAACTCTAGAAAACATCCTACAGTCCATCATCCCCCACATTCCTATCCCAACCCAGGAAGTGTGCCCCTTCTCTATTAAATAGTCCTTTGGCTACCCCACTTCCCTTCCGAGGCTTCAACAACAGGCTAGACAGGGAGTCTCAGAGATTGGTAGCTACAACTTTCCACCTTGGGAATCAACTCCCAACAATTTTCTCACATGGAGAGAATGATCACGGGCCTGAAAACCCACTTCTTCAATCCAATTCTCCCAAGAAAATGATCACATGATTTCCTAATCTAGGTACAACAACATAGTACGACTTTTAGGTACGAAGGATGGGAAATCATCAAATATTGTTGAAGGAATGATATCAAATATGGGGAATTACACTATATCCACAAATTATATATGCATGTGCCATATGTGATACTTAGAACATAAGGGTTTAGATTTTTCCCCATTTATGTAATTCATTCCTCTCTTTGGAAACTTAGGATAATATATTATCCCATACTTTAAACTTTTAAGGAATATAATATTCCCTTGGGCTTAACCTCCCTTAGCTTATCCCCTTAACCTTAGATTATTACCCCCCTTTCCATTTCTAGTGGATTTTACCCCCCATCTATTTTTGTTTGGTTGGTATACAACAATGATGATTACAAATTACAATATAGGCAGGTAGTCCTTTTAGAAATCTAGTCTCCTCGACCTAATAATCACATAGGCACTTTGTCCTATAATATCTTGGCTCACCGCCCTATAAACATAGGTTTACAATTACACTAGGAATAAACTTGGGGGTATTACAAGTTTTAACCATTCTTGAGTTATCATTATTTTCTCTTCCTCATCGGATAGAAGATTCTTTCTATCCACATCATCTAGTAGCCTATGTAACACTTCCTCAAAAAATAAACTCCCTTAAGGACCTCTTCTACAAAATTCACAACACGTATCACTCAATGAGTGTGGCCAACAAATTTTACATGATCAAGTGCTAGGTTTTGGGCTTCATGTCCTTTGGGTTCTCCTAAGAATAGGAATATTTCCAGCAAAGTCTTTTCCTTTTTTTCTGGTATGAGGGACATTCAACAATCTGTATCTCCCTATATGGATAGGGAATTTAGTCCAAAGATTTTTGTTGCTACCTAAGAACAGGGAGGTTATTCCTATTAAAATGGTCTAATACAAAATTCCCCTAATTAACATTATGTTAGGGACATACTTAGTAAGGACGTGAGGGGCCTTCACATTCCCATATACCCTAATGTATGTGTAATATTTTCCTAGACACCAATCCTCTATACCTTTCCTTCCAACCATGGCCTCTTTTGGCAGTCTATATGCTAAATAACCAAAAAATATGATAAGTAATGGGGCGAGGAAAAAATCACAAATGTCATAAATGTAACTTTTATGGTTTACATCTCACAAATCTAAAAAGTATATGTGTATAAGAGGTCGGTCCTAGTCCAAATTCCATTCAAATGTTGAAAATTGTATAGAAGAGAAGATAACATCTATAAGGTATGAAGACATGTAGAAAGTTGGATTTTTCATACTTGGGATATTCTTGAAATCCTGGCAAATGTTGAAATTCATGATTTCTCCCCAGTTGAACACTTGACCTATATTTACCAATATATAAGCCATGGGTAGCCATTCCATTTGAAAATCAATGCTCTTTTCCTCTTCGTAAAGCTTGTTCAACATAACAATGAGCATCATGTACGATGTTTTAAATTCATGGGTAGGAATTAACCTCTATCCTTGCTTGAACTTCTTATCTTCATCAACCCACCAGTCTTCCATCAACTCAATGAAATATTTTTTATCCTTACAAATGGCTCATTTACAGATTCCATAGGCATCAGAAGGTGATATCAGAGGTTAATATATTCATCCCTCAATAATTCTATCTGGATCCCTATTTTTTTTATGATCATGGTCATACTCTAGTTAAACTATTTAAGACACCATTTAGTTGTTTCATTGTAAGGAAACAACATCAGTTGGGAAGCCACCTGGTGATCCAGATTCAGGAGAAGAATGGATTTATTAGCAGACTGAATATGATAAGCAAAAAGATATGAAGAATAAAACAGATATATAGTGAACAATATCTTCTATTAAATAAATGAAATAGGATGAAACTATAAAAATGCAGAACTGAAACACTTGCTCGAATGGTGGAAGCTATATTTAATAGGATATGTGGCTGCTAAACACATATGTCTGAGCAAAATGATTAGAATGAGGCTCTAGAGGAATTTTTGATATTACTCATGAATGCCAAAACACTAGACATCCAAAAACCTAACCCTAGAAGGTGAAATGCCAAAAGTCATGTGGGCCTCTATGGGTAAGTTGGTACCTCAACTTCTTGGGGTCGTAACTTTTTCATACAACCTCCACTTTAGGCATGTGATAGCCCATTGGAAAGGTATTTAAGAGAATTACAAATTCCTATGCCAAACTCTAACTCTGACTATATTTTGATTATGGAGAGAGAAAAAAACAATGTTTATGGCCCCAAAATAGCCTTGGAAGTACAACAAGATGTGTTGACATGAAAAAATACAAAATAAGCCAGTTGGATTAGGCAAGAGGCCACCAGTATCCACCTGGAGGATGTGTATGGATTCAAATAGCCCCAGAAGTGTAGAACCCACAATTAACCCACAATTACAAAGAAGTAGAAAAGAACATACTGAACAAAATGGACAAGAGGAGCCAGTTGGAATAAGTGGGTGGTCACCAATATCCACCTGGATCAATCCTCCCCCCTTAGGAAGTAGTGGTATCCATTGTGTTGTGTTCCCCCATGAGATGATGAAACTTATGCTGGATTTGGCCCCAGGTGAGCTACTTTCCTTGAAAACCCAATAAAGTTAGATCCTTTGCTAGCGAGTGCCCTTGACTAGTGTGTCCACTATCTGATCAATGGATTCTTTTTCCATGTAGTCAGGGTTGAGCTATGTTGGTGTGAGCTCTTTTGCGATCTCTGAAGTGTCCAATAATGGTGGAAAATATGGTCGAAGGAGGTCCACATTGAACACTAGGTGCAATCCAAGCAAGGGTGGAGTGTTGAGCTCAAAAGCATTGCTACCCAGAATCTTGGTGATAGTGTAAGGCTCATAGAGAATTGGGTGAATCTTTTGATGGGGAACTATGAGACGCAACTTCTACAAATGTAACCATACCTTATTTCCAACCTGAAACTTATGCAGTACCCTGTGTTGATCATTGCCTTGCTTGTACTTAGCACTAGATTTCTGCAAAATCTCCTAGACCTATTGGTGGATGTGATGAATCTTTTCAATGAATATAGTGGCTTTGGTGGTATTAGAATGAACATGGGAAAAGCTTGTGTGTGTGGTGGAAATAGGTAGTGAAACATCCATGGGACCCAAGGGTTGGAATCCTATCTGCACCTGAAATGGGCTATGGTCAGTGGAGCTATGGAGAGCCCTGTTGTAACTATGATGAACATACGACAAACTCTCATCCCATGTACATGGATTCTTATATTTGTACATGCATAGGATGTGCAAAATCATCCGATTGATGACCTCTGTTTGGCCATCTGTTTGTGGGTGGAAAGAAGTGGATTTATTCAGCTTGGTGTCCAACAGTGACCAGAGACTCGACCAAAATGTGTTGAGGAACCTGTTGTCTCAGTTGGAGATGATTGTTTGTGGTATCCCAAAATGGACCCACAGTCATTCGAAGAAGATATTGGAAGTATATATCGATGTGATAGTCTTCTTGCAAGCTGCGAGGATGGACATGTTCAAAAACCAATCGTCGATCACAAATATGTAGTCATTTCCTTTCTTGGTGGATGGAAGGCCAGACATGTGATCCATTGAGATATATTCCCAAGGATTCTCAAAAGTAGGAAGAGGGGTGTATAAGCCTTTATTCCTAATGGTTGTCTTATTAATGGTAGAGACAATGCAAGATCTAATATACTTGTTGAAGTCCTATCGAAGTTTTGGCCAATAAAAATGTTTATGAAGAACGACCACAATTTTCTCCACGCCAAAATTTCCTATCATCCGACTGTAGTGGGATTCTTAGATTAACTTTTCTTTCTCACTTATTGGAACACAGAGATGTCCCAGATGGCATAACATTCCATCCAAAATGTGAAAATCAGTGACACTCACACTTGTCCCCAAGAGCTGATAGGTGGTGGCGAAGTCCGGATCTTGCTGATAAAGTTGGGGCCACTTAGATGCCTCATGTCCACAAGAATGGAGCATGTTGTCCCTTGACCAAGTTTTGAGGATCCTTGGTCAAGTTTGACCTACTTTTGGCACTTCTAAAGGCTGTCGAAGGTGGAGCGCAAGTCAAAGAAGAGATCGTGGGATCTCGGCCCCTTTTTAGGGATTTTTTGGTTTTGGGCCTATGTAATGGGTATGGGGATGTTGGGCCATGGGTTTACCCATTTTTAGGCCTCTTTTGTAATGTATACATAGAAATCTAGGCGATGTAAGTAGGTGTGTATGTATGTTAAGTGCAGATGGAACTATGTGATGCTAGGTGATAAGTGCAAATGGAACTATGTGATGCTAGGTGCTAAGTGCAAGTAGTAAGTGTAATTGTTTTGTGCATACTGTGTGAGATAAGTGCAGAGGTAAGTGCAAGTGATTGTAAGAGACTATGAAAGTCTTTGTGTTTTAATTCGAGGAAGGAGGATCTAGCGAAGTGCACAGATCTCCTGTCTTATGCAGAGTAGGATCGTGTGGCTCTATGCATGTAGCTGATTGACTGAAGATAATAAAAGAGAAGAAGAGTTGGTGGATGTAGCCCCGAGGTGGGGGTGAACCATGTATATCTTGTGTTATGTTTTCTTTGTGATTTATGGTTGCCCTCTCGTTTATGTAATTAAATGGTTAGTGCACTGATATATGCTTAAAAGAATCTAATATGATAGCTTAGTGTTGAATAATGTGAATGAATGCTAGATCTGATCTATGTTGATGTGCTTAGTGCTTTATTATATTGGATCTGTGTGAATACTGCACTGCTCTATTATTAGGGTTTTATCTGCGAAGTAGATACTAGTTAAATACTAATGAACTGTAATTGCTAAGTGATTTGTTAAGGTGTTGTAATCACAGATCGGTGCCCCAGCTAAGGTTGCAGACATCTGAGTCCTGCAACCACCCCTTCATCTACCTCAGGTGAGACTTCAAGTGCTTCACAGTTGTTTCTGAAAGGGCCTCTAGTTAGGGTTTTGTTGGTGCATTGTTGTAGCGTTGAACCCTGGGTCTGCCCCTGTGCCAACAAATGGTTTCGTTGCTAGGACATGAAACTGTGATTGCTGGGAACTGAAGAAAAGAAAGCTGTGTGCATAGATATGTTGCTTTAGTGCATAGTAGTCTATTTAACTTGTGAAGCTTTGTTCTAAGAAGAAAAGTCAGATCTGAAGAAAAGAGGTAAGATCTGAAGTCTTTGTGCTTTGTTAAAGGTAAGAACAACGAATTTTTTTTATTGAAAACGGAAAGATAAGTGGAAATTTTTGTTTCAAAAGTATGGATATAGGTATGTTTGGTAAATTTTGTCCTAGCTTGAAAAGTAGGGCACAGATAGATGGAATAAGGTTTGATATGAGTAGATATGATAAAAATAATGAAAGATATGTTATTCCTATGCATAAAAAGAATGTTTGGACTAACAAATGGATGCAGGAACCTAGAAAGAATTTTTTGCAAGTTAGCTACTATGATCTGAGTGCATAGTATAGGAAAGGTTGGGGACCATTTCAAAGAAAGAGAAGATTAAATATTTGTTATAATTGCATAAGATCGGGACATCTTTCCAAGTAATTCCCTGGTATAAGACTTCATTGTCTTTGTTGTCAATCTATGGATCATGAAGTTTTGGATTTCCCTAGAATGATTACTAAGGTTGAAAGAATGAATATAAGACAAGAAAACCCTGAGGAAGATCAAGAAACTAAGACCACGACAGAACCCCAGAAAGAATCAGAGACCGTATTACTACAAATGAGAGAAACCTTGAATGATCACCGAAATATCAACTTATCAGAGAAATTCATAGAAAAAGAGTGCATAGAAACAAGAATAAGAGACTTCAACATAGACTGTGTTCTAGATGAGGAAACACAGATGAATATTATGACAGAAATAAACTGGGAAATTTTAGGAAAGCCTACTATGATTCCTTCATTAGGAGGAATAGGATTATTTAGAGGAAAGATAATAACCCTATGTGGAAGACTCACCCAGATAGTTATGAGTGCTCATGGAACTATGACAGAGGAATATTTTGAGGTTTTTAAATTTATTTTGAACAACGCCCCATTTGCTATGTTATTAGAAAAACCTTGAATTGAGAGAAATCAAACTAGAAGAAAAGAAGAGGAAGTCTTAGAACAAAAAAAGCAAGAATTAAAAGATTTCATGACTAAGAGGATAGCGCACTTGATTGAGGAACAGGAGAACAGATCGAAGCTATTTAAAACCAGAAACTTGGATGTCGAATTTGAACGAACATAAGAAGATTCACAGAAGAACGAAGCACCTACCCTAGACAGAGAAGAAGTATTTCCCTTGAACTCTACAAAAGAATCTCAATAGTGTGAAGTTACTATACCAAAAGGAGGTAAGAATCAAAATGGAAAGAGGAATATTGAGACAAAGATCACCAGGAAGAAGGATAAAAAACTTAGTAAGAAGAAAGTAAAGATAGAAAAGTTACAGAAGGTCCCAAAGGGGACTTTGCAGATTGAAGGTTTGCAAAACTGGAAATTCATCGGGATTTCATAACAGCACAACATGACACTTCACCATGGTGGAGTGATATCACCATTGAAAGCATTATAACCATTAGCCTGATGCCCCAAATGGTTAGAACAATAGTTATGACCAGAAATATCACCATTGTACCATTGGGACCGCACCGTAATGGACAGAACTAAATTGATGAAGGCCTCTTGTCTGTTGGAGAAGATTTGTTACATCACTGTCTACTTTTTCCATCGACTGTTGCACCAAGAACACTTTTTCAAATTGTATCCAAGCTGATAAGAGAACTCATTGCTACCGCACTGTGTCTATTGAGATCAACACATGTTCCATTTCTTTGAGCATTCATTCATCCACTTGAGTTATTTGATTTGAGCGTGTATGTCAGATGAGATTAGATCCATAGAGAAAGTCATCGAAGAAGTTCTAATTGACCTTATGGCAGAGAGAGTGATGTCCACAGGAGTTCAAGCTTCATCGACATGAGGAGTACAAGCCTCCCCGTCAACTGCTTGTGGATCCGAACCATCCCATGTTGCATATCAGAAAAGAACCAAGCACATAGATGACTTAGCGAATGTGAAGTTAATCCTGAATGTTCTTCTTGATTACATCCTACTTCTATCCAGCATGGTGAATCATGACAGTGTCCCAAGGGACTTTGAGTACACAGTCATCATGACGTACCTCCCAAAGGGGATACGTGCAATAGACCACAGTTGGAGAGGATTCAAACCTTAAATATCAGTGACTATAATATAGGGGACCGCAAGACCTATGACATACTCGCACCTAACAAGTACTTGACTAAGATGAAGAGAAAGAGATCAAATATCATTCCCTAGCCATGGACCATGAACATCGCATAGTCCACTATCCTTAATGTCATGAAAATCACACACTTTGGAAGGCACCAGGAGGTTAACACATGCGTTAAACTCCTGTTGTCGTGCTTCCACAATTGTTATTTATCGTTAGACAAGCATATTACTGTCGATCCAACGATGATCCATAGGATCACCGGATTGAGCATGCAGGGACCCGACACGTAGGAATTCTACCCAGGGAAGGTTGTCGATCACGCCCTGGCACAGAAGATTAAATACATTTATGGTTATGTAGAGAAGGGGACGTGAGGCTACAAGGTAGCCTCCATTCATAATGGTGCAATGTGCCTCGCTTTTCAGTTGATTGTTGGTAACCTAGTTCGAAAGAACAAACCCATGCAGGTCACAGGGTTTGTTGTTGACCTCGCAGGAAAGTGGGTGGAGGGATTACAAATGAACTGAGTGAAGTACTTAGTCAACCAGCTAGAAGTCGATTTCTGTGAAGCTCAGGATCAGGTCTATGAGTTCCACTTTAGCTGGCTATTGATCCTCATCATGTTTATAGCTTGGGAGATTCTAGAAGGTGTGACCTTCCCAGACATTGATTCATTCGAACCACTTGCTGTGAAGTTCACCACGCTCTGGTACTCGAGAGACATGGGAAAACAATGACAATCAAACACAGTGTTCCATACCTACTACCTGCAGCTAAAATAGGCTATCGAATCATTCCCCCAGATGATGTCAAATACTCTGGACAAGTTCAGACCCCTTATGAAGTTTCATGTAGATAGGAATTTCATATATATCACCATGCGCACAGATGAGAATTAGGAAGAGATTTAATCATACTATAAGCTCACCGAGGAGAACCTGGAAGAAATCACTAAGGAATGGCCTACAAAATTCCTTATACCAGTTGCTAAGACATAACTGCTTGACCCAAACCTCATTGGAATCTCGGTAGTTACCCACGAGGAGTATAATACACCCAACAGTAGTAGAAGGAAGAAGAACGAAGATGTACAAGAACTGAGCAGTGCATCAGAAGAGACTTCCTTAGATTCACCTGGAAGAGGAGGAGGTGACGAGGTGGACAAAGAGGAGAAAGAAGAAAAAACAGGGGAAGAAGATAAGCAAGAGAAAGGCAAAGTAACCCCACCACGGAACCCTCTTGATGACGTAGATCCATCGAAGAAAATGAAGGTTTCCCCCACAAAACCTACGTCGTGGAAGAAATCCAAAGCAAGCAAGCCAAAGCTTTAGACTGTACTCATGATCAATGACTTTGATTTCATCATCGTAACTATATCAGATGCTTCGCAGGACATTTTGCAGAGCAACGAAGCCAAGCAAGAATCCTTGTATGACAGAACCACAACAGAGATGAGAGGGGTACAACAGGCCCTTCACTCCATCCACTCAATATCCACTACGCTCCCACCATCAAAAGAACTAGAGTTGGGAGATGAGCCTGTCCAACTCCGCATATTAGCTTATGTGACCAAAGCCTGCCTTGGTCGAGCATAGGAAGAGAAATAATAGGCCACAGTGGCCCTGAAGCAAGCACAAGAAGAAATGGTAGAGCAACGTCAGGCTGCACAAAAGGATAAAGAGGACCTTCAAGCCAAGTTTGAAGAAGAGAGAGCATAGGCCAAGAAAGGAAAAGAAAATTTCTCACATAATAGCTGGGAGTCAAAGAGCCAGTCGACAGAGAACTTTTCTCTCTGACATCATTAGAGCCCAAGGCAGAAGACCAAGTGGATCATCAATTAGCACAGCTCATAGAAGCTATCTAGCAGCTACAACAAATAATAACATAATTAGAGCTCTGAACAATTCCCAGGACTATGTCGTATGTATGAGATCAAAGAGAAGAAACTACTCAAAGCGCAGTTGAAAGAATCAAGGCCCTCACCATGGAATGTAAACAACTAAGTGATTGTAGTGCCCAGACTTATGAGTGACTCACTAAGGATTCTTAATTAAATACACTGGATTCACAGCTCCAGGAGGAAAAGAAGTAAGAAGAAACAGTAGAAGCACAGTTGAAGCGATTGTTAGCAGTCTAAAGGATGAAGCAATCCCAAGAATGGTGAAATTCCCAACAATAGGTCCACACCATTCAGAGCAAAGTAATGGATGTGACTCAGAGACTCCAACCAATTCAAGATGATGCTTGCCAAGTATTCGTAGAGATTGAAGGCCAATGAATAGAACTAGAGCAATTCATCACTACAGTTGAACAACGCTTAGAGGGACCTGTCAACGAAGCATTAATCCAAGAGTTCACCGAACAGGAGTTCGTGGCACAGCAACAGGTTGAAGCAACTTGAGCCAAGAGTGAGGCTTTTGAAGTAGAGCTACCTAGACAAGAGTGACTCGAGATGAGTCATAGGTAAGTGTCGGGGGCATGTTGGCGCTTGACCAAGTTTTGAGGATCCTTGGTCAGGTTTGACCTACTTTTGGGACTTTGATAGGCTATCGAAGGTGGAGCACAAGTCGAAGCAAAGATCGTGGGATCTCAACCCCTTTTTAGGGATTTTTGGGTTTGGGGCTTATGTAACGGGTATGGGGATGTTGGCCCATGGGTTTACCCATGTTTATGCCTCTTTTGTAATGTATAAATATAAATCTAGACAATGTAATTAGGTGTGTATGTAAGCTAAGTGCAGATTCATCTACATGATTCTAGGTGCTAAGTGCAAGTAGAAAGTGTAATTACTTTGTGCATACTGTGTGAGCTAAGTGCAGAGCTAAGTGCAAGTTATTGTAAGATACTGTGAAAGGTTTTGTTTTGTAACTCGGGGATGGAGGATCTAGCGAAGTGCGCAGATCTCCTGTCCTATGTAGAGTATGATCTTGTGGCTCTCTGCATGTAGCTCATTGAACAAAGATAATAAAAGAGAAGAAGATTTTATGTACGTAGCCCCAGGGTGGGGGTGAACGACGTATATCATGTGTTATAGTTGCTCTGTGCTTTATGGTTGCCCTCTCATTTATGTGATTAAATGCTTTGCGCATTGATATATGCTTAGAAGAATCTAATATGATACCTTAGTTTTGATTAATGTGAATGAATGCTAGATCTGATCTATGTTGATGTGCTTAGTGCTTGATTATATTGGATACGTGTGAATACTGCGTTGTTGTGTTATTAGGGTTTTATTTGTGAAGTAGATACTAGTTAAATACTAATGAAATGTAACTAGTAAGTGCTTTGTTAAGGTTTTGTAATCACAGATTGGTGTCCCAGCAAAGGTTACAGACATCTGAATCCTGCAACCACCCCCCCCTCTACTTCGAGTGAGACTTCATCTGCTTCGTAGGTGTTGCCGAAAAGGCTGGTAGTTAGGGTTTTTTTGGTGCAGTTTTGTAGCGTTGAACCCTGGTTATACCCCTGTGCCAACAGATCACCTTGGTGAGTGCATCCTAAGGAGGTCGACTGAGGCAGTCAACGACACGATTTGTGATCCTTGTCTTATACTTGATGTTGATATGGAACTGTTTCAGGTAGGTGGACCATGTCTGATGGCAGTCCTTATGCAATTTCCCCTGTTTCTATATGAACTACAAAGGCTTGTGATCAGTGTGGATGATAATCTCCTTTCCCAAAATGTAATGTTTCCATTGACGACAGGCTTGTACAATGGAATAAATTTCCTTTTCATAAGTGGGGTATTTCCGGACATTATCTGAGAGTGTCTCACTCTGGTATGCCACTGGATGGCTGTGTTGAGTGAGAACTGTGTCTACAACATAGTCAGATGCATCATTCTTGATATCAAATGGTTGATGCAGATCAGGCAATGGGACTATTTGAGCTGAGCACAAGCGATGCTTTAGATCATCGAATGCTCGTTCTGCCTTCCCCAAGATGAAATTTTCCCTACCACCGCCCTTGGTTACCTGGATGAGGTCCCATGCAATATGGGAGAATCCCAACACAAACCTTGGGTAGAAGTTGGCCAATTCCAAGAGGCTCCAAAGCTCAGTTAGTGTGGTCGAGGCTGGCTAGTCAGGGATGACTTGGATCTTAGCTAGATCAACATGTACTCCATGCTCATCAACCATGTATCCCAAGTATTGGACCATGTTCATGCCAAAAGAGAATTTTTCCAAGTTCGCATATAGCTTGTGCTACCGTAGAGTGCTCAAAACTTGTTGAATATGCAACATGTGCTCTTCCCAAGTTCTGTTGAAGATGGGGATGTCATCCAAATATACGACCACAAAGGAGTTGTTGAAGGGTCGCAATACATCATCCATCAACTTCATGAAAGTGGCTGGTGCATTTTTTAAGCCAAAGGGCATGACTAGCCATTCAAAGAGACATTCTTTATATTTGAAGGATGTCTTCCATACATCGGTTGGTTCGATGGGAACCCGGTGGTAGGAAGACTTTACGTCAATCTTGTTGAAGAACTTTTCCCCGTTGATTTGGTCAAGAAGTTCATCAATCTTGGGAATTAGGTATCAGTTCCTCACTATGATTTTTCGTAAGGCTTTGTAATCAATGTAGAGTCACCAAGTCCCATCCTTCTTCTACACCAATATAATTGGGCATCCACAAGGGGAGGGGTTGGGCTTGATGTGCCCCTTTTCAAGAAGATCTTGGATCTAACAATTGATTTCCTCATTTTCCTTCAGTGAGTGAAAATATATTGGTCCATTAGGTAGAGGTGCATCGAGATTCAGATCAATTGGATTCTTGACTTGGAAGTGCATTGGTACCCCGATGGGTGAGGAGATGATGTCTCTTTATTCTTCCACAATCCCATCCACTTGCTTCTTCTGCAAAGATAGGCTTTGTGTAGAGGCCACAGATGTGGCGAAGACTTTCTGCTTACTGTGAGAATGGATCACAAAGAAGATTAACTTCCCAGTCTGTGAAATGACCTTACTACATTTCTTAGGAGAGATTAAATAAATAGCATTAGGTGGCACTACCTCTAGTATCCTTTACAATTGTCTACCCAAAGAAATAATAACACTACGAGGCCTAGAATCATACATAGAATGAAGCTTCCACAAATATGGTTGTCCTAAAAGAAAATCAAAAACTTCAAGGGGAGAAATATCACACAGTACTCATCTTTTAAAGGCTTGATGTCGAATGGTAGATGGAACTATTGGCTGACACAAAGATCTCTTCCTTGGCGAAGCCAACTGATGGTGTAGGGTTACAGGTGCAATATCGTTGGCAGTTCCAAATGCTTGATGACCTCTACTGAAGTCAGGTTCTTATGACTGCTGCTATCGACAATGAAATGAAGCAGAGCTCCCTTTACCCACATTTTTGAGTGAAAGAGGCGTTCCCCTTCCTCTGATTCTTCTGGTTTGCTTGGCCATATTTTGGTGGTAGCGATAGTGGCACTTGGTTCAGAATTGATAATCCATTTACCTCCTTCAGGATTTGATTCAGAATTAGAATCGGCCTTTGACTCAGAATCCTTCAAGTCAGCCATGAGTGACTTCTTGGAGTTGCATTCTTCAGTGTTGCACTAAGGTATTTTATGGTACACACACCATTTTCCCGTGTCCTTCTTCATCTTCTCATTTCCTTTCTTTTGTTCTAGCTTGGAATGGTTGTCCTGAGAGCAACCATCTCTACTTGGTTCCTTGTTGTGTGGGTTGGGGCTACCTTTTCCCTTCTTCTGCTGTGAGGAGTTTGCAGATCCAAAATCTCTCCTCTTTTGCTTAAATTTCTACTTGATCTTGACAGTGTATCTATAAGTCGTGCCCAATGAGGCGATGTCCAGAAACTCCATTTCTATTTGAATGTATCTATGCAAACAACCGTGGTATTTGAGCATCGATGCTCAGAGTCTTTGATACCCAATTTGGTGCACAGGGTATGGAAAGTATTGGTGAAATCTGGTATTTTCTGGTCCCTTTCATGACGCAAGGTGGTCCATCTGGTGTACTAGTCCTTGTATCTTCCAACAAGGTAGTATTTTTATTTAATGGTGTCCCAGAATGAATCCCATATAGGGGCCACCACAAATATTGTAGATTCCTCTACAACCCTTTTCTCAGAGTAAGTATCCCACCAATCCTTAACATGGTGGACGGTCTTGAGGAGTGCAAAAGTAATATTTTCCCTATCAAAAAAATTGTGGACCGAAAAATACCCTCCGAGCAGATTCAACCATTTATCTATAGCATACGCATCTCTTAGTCCTTCAAATAATGGAATATCAAAATTTACATGTACCTTGAAGGCATGGCCGCTTGATGAAGATGCTTCTCTCGTGGGCAGTTGTAGAAGGCTCTCTGCAAAGTTTTCCATTGTTTTGCTCCTTTATCACATGAGGGATTCCTCGAGCAACATTTTAATAGGATATCCTGCTCCATCATCTTTCTTTTTCTCCCCCATGGGTTTTCGTTGGTCTCGGCACGACCGATCTTGCAACGACTTGATTGGTTCGAGTCCCAACTTCCTATACCCAGATCTTGTCGAGGACATGCATGAAGAAAAATAAATGAAGATTCGACCGCTCTGATACCATTGATCGATATTTAGGATCATAATGAATTGATTAACATAATGAATACGATAAACATAGAGATATGAAGAATAACACATATATCCAATGAACAATATCTTCTATTAAATAAATGAAATAGGATGAAACTGTAAAACTACAGAACTGAAACACTTGCTCGAATGGTGGTAGCTATCTCTGATAAGGGATGTGGCTACTACACACATCCATATGAGAAGAATGATTACAATGAGACTCAAGAGGCCTTTTTGATATTACTCATGAATTCCAAAATCCTATACATCAAAAACCTAACCCTAGAAGGTGAAATGCCAAAAACTCATGTGGGCCCCTATGGGTAAGTTGGTACCTCAACTTCTTGGGGCCGTAAATTTTTCATATGACCTCCATTTTAGGTGTGTGATAGACCATTGTAAAGTTATTTTAGAGAGATACACATTCCTCCATCAAACTCTAACTATGTCTATAGTTTGGTTGTGGTGAGCCAAAAAAAAAATTATTTTGGGGCCCCAAAACAACCGTGGAAGTACAACAAGATGTGTTGACATGAAAACATACAAAATAATCTAGGTGGACTAGGTGAGAGGCCACCAGTATCCACCTGGAGGATGTGTAAGGGTTCAGACGGCCCCAAAAGTGTAGAACAAAAAATTACAAAAAAGTACAGAAGAGTGTGCTAAACAAAAGAAAACAAGAGGATCTAGTTGGAATAGGTGTGTGGACACCAATATCCACCTAGATCGCCTAGTGAATGAAATTTTTTTGGATGTTATCATAAACCCCCAAATATTTTTCTTCGGGCTGGAAGTATCCTATGTTAACAACAATGTAAATTTAATCATATCTTGGGAAATGGTCCAGCCCATTATGAGAGGTAGTATATGTTGTTAAGATGTCTCCTAGGTTCATTGTAGGCATGGGCACATGCATTCGTGTAGGTGCCATAGGTTTTTTTCCCTTTTTGTTTTTTGGGCATGACTTAGTGTATATTTTGTGTCTTATGGAAAGTGAAAAACATATAATTCTATCAAATAGATATAAAAAAATACTAATATCGTAATTAAAACAATCGCATACATGTCTTCTTAGAACTTGGTGGAAATCATAAGCTATATTGTATTCATAGTGCGCAAAACAAATATTTTTCAAGTTCACAAGAATGTGTTATGGATTAGTTAGGGATTATCAGGTATATGTGGGTATAAATTTCCCTAAGCATGGTAATTAATTTTAAGTGTGTGACCATTTTCTTGCAGGAATAACATCACTTCTCCATTAATACATTCAAAGATACAGATTGCTCAGATCTATGTATAGAAGGCATAATGGTTAAGGATCAGATTTGATGAATCCCAAGAGTGTCATCGAAAGGAGACATCATCAGAAGGGAATATTTCATAATCGTTCTTCAGTCCGATGGGAAGGTATCAAAAAAAATTCCTCTTTGTATTAGGAAGGGAATATTTCATAATTGCTATAGATTTTACTGAGTCATATAATGTTGTAGAAAGAGAGATATTTAAAGGAACACACAAAATATATTTGAAATCACTATCTAATTGGATCAACATTATGTTTTGTGATAAGGGGTTTATGAATATAGAATCTGATTTCCCTAGTAGCTAGGTGCCTTCACATGCATCAGGGAACTAGGGGATGACCAGGGGATGGTATGAGTGTATGCATAAGAGGGATACAGGAAATAAAAAATGAAGAATGAATGGACTGGGGATGTCAAGAGAAGATGAATGTGCAACAAAATAAGAGATTGTAGTATTGCACAGTGATAAAAGGTTTTGTTACAATAGGAAGAGGATTGCAGCTGATAGAGAAGAGAAACACATTAAGTTTGAGGAAAGAGATGTTGGTGTAATACTCCAGATTGAAGTAATATTGTGCACATATGAAAGGGAAAAGGATGGCCATATTAATCCAATAGAATAAGACCTATTACATCCCACTCAAGACAGACTCTATGTCAAACCCAAGACCTTGTGTGCATCTCCAAGAAATAATGTAATATATGAGATTTTGTCACTTGTAGTTAGGGAGGGAAGTAAGAATAGCAATAAATTTGGTTAGAGTAGTGGAAGTAGTACACCAAGTTAGAATCACTTAATGTCACCAACAAAGAACACCGTGCAATACACGATGGCGGGAGTAGACCCCATGCTGAGAATGCTTGTTTTCCATCGAGTAGATTCAAAATATATAGAACATCATTTGTTTGTATGTGAAGCTATATGGATAGTGAATAATTTCCAGGACAATGATGTGAATATCGCATGGTTAGCGACACATTTTAGAGATCACATGTTGCTATGGTGTAAGAAGTATTAGGATACTGGGCCTACGGGACAATCTAGATCCTTGGAAGAAATTAGGCATGCCTTGTTGAAGGAATTCCAAAAACTGAATCCTGAGTAACATTGTATTATAGAACTGAAAGAGATCAAGAAGCTGCAAAATCAATCGGTATGGGATTTCAATAAAAAATTCAAGATATTGAAGGATCGATTGACCTTCCATATTCCATATGAGAATCATAGGGAATGGTTCATTGTGAGATTGTTACCTCATACACAATTACCTTTGATGCAACAAAAGATTATGTCACAATATGAAGCATTATAAATCCCCATGAAATTGGAATATTTCCCTTAAGGAGAAAATGGCATAGGGATGGTTCAGGTCCAATCACATTTAGCAGCATTGACCATTCAATTGTAGGAACTAGCTAAAGGAAAGGAAAATCATGAATAATTTTGGTGTAGTACATGAAGAACATAAGGTCATCATAAGAACGAGTGCCTATCTTTTAGAGAATATTTGGCTACAAGATCCCAAAACCCCTTGGAACTAGGAGAAGAAGTATACTGTAAAATATGAAGAATAGTAGGACATCACTCGAATGTTTTTCCATTGATGAAAAAGTACGAGAGCACTGCTAAGAACTTATTTTGTAATTTCTTCAAGTCAATAGGACATGATGAAAAGGAATGTTTCACATTCGATCTTATGAGAGAATGCATCGCAGATACCTACAAAAGTTAAGGGGAAGAAGAACTAGAAGGAGGAGTACCATAGTATAATACTCAGAGAGGTTACAATCAAGGAGGAAGAGGAGGATTTAGTGGTTGCAGAAGAGGAGGATTTGGCATAGGAAGAGGTTTTATTATATGTTATAATTGTAATCATTCTGGAATTTGACGCAAGATTGTGTGAATCCTTGCATGACATGCACTTACTGTACACAAATGGACCATGCCACATAAGACTATCCATATTTGATCATGAAGTGGTAATAAAAGAGTAATCCAATTGTGTAGATGATAGTTATAGAAGAGAACGACGAACGACCTAAGGTAGAAAAATTTATGAACGAAGGGGAGAGAATAGGAGATGATGCAAGAGAGAAAGGAAATAAGACTGAGCAATGGGTAAGGAAAGCAATAGAGAATCCTCCGTTGTTTGACCCTAGAAAGGACAAAGAAACATACAAGAAATAAAGGAAATAACTATTGGAGAAAGAATGGATAGCATCAAATTCGACTGCGCCAATGGTGTATGATAGACCACCTATCTATGACATGCCTCTAGTCTATGACCATTTAGAAAGGTAAGTTGAGAAGGTAAGTACACCGAGAATTTTCTTGAAAAGTTGTTTATAGTTAATGAAGGATGAGACTACTTTAGATGCACTCTATGAGATGATTGATCAATGCATGCAAGGTAAATAATCCCCTATCGTACAACGAGTAGTTAACCAAGTACATCACAATAGAAGGATGAATAGGGAATTTTGATTGAATGTGTGAATAGAATATTATTTTAAATTCCTTCTGAAGCAGACTTGGGAGACAATGGGAAAATTGAAGTTAATCTAGTCACCTATTTAGTTAAGGTTATCAAATCAGCATAAGATTATTTCCATTGGAAGGTTGTTAGGGGTGAATGTTAACATTGATGGAGTGTGCAATATATTTGATTTATAATTAATTGAGATAGTATATGGAAGTAAGACTTATCTAGTGTTACTAGGAATTGATTGGGATTTTGATATCTAGACCTTCATTGATCTAAATAAGAGACACATGGTCTTTGAAGAAGGAAACTGCAAAGTTACTGCACCATTGGATCCCACAAACGGGAGAATATATGTGGAACTGACAAAGGGAAAGGAGCTAAATAACCTTTATAATGTGACTTGATGGATGGATGACTATGTGAATCCTATTGTTGATGGTGCACTTAGTTGACAAAGTATTAGTTCATGTGCATCAAATTTAGAAGAAGAACTGGATCATTGGAAACAAATATTACATGAAGTATCAACAAGTTCATGTGCTCATATTAACTGCATGTGCATTACGATGGATTGGAACTGAGGTACGTGATCCACCAAAGTATGATGGAATAACAACCATAGTCTCTTTTATAAAGGAATTATAATTACAGATACCATATCAAGAAACACCATTAGATTTATATGTCACACTGAAAGTGACTTCGACTATGAAAATGGTGTATGATAGGCCACCTATCTATCCCATGCCTCAAGTCTATGATCATTCATAAAGGAAAGTTGAGAAGGTAAGTATGCTGAGAATTTTCTTAACAAATTGTTTAGAATTAATAAAGGATTAGACTGTAAACATACTCCATGGGATGATCAATCAATTTGGGCAAGATAAATAATCCTCTGTCATACAATGAGAAGTTAACTAGGTACATCGCAAGAGAAGGAAGAATATGGAATTCCAAATGAATTCGTGAATAGGATATTTTGACATGGATAATGTAATTCTAGACCTTGGATCTGATGCGAATTTCCTTCCGAAGGAGACCTAGGAGACGATGGGAAAACCAAAGTTAGTCTAGTTACCTATTTAGTTGAGGTTAGTAAATCAACATAAGATTGTTTTGATTGGAAGGTTGTTAGGGATGAATGTTAACATTGATGGAGTGCACATTATATCTTATTTACAAGTAATTGAGATAGTAGATGTAAGTAAGACTTATCCATCATTACTAGGACTTGATTGGGATTTTGATAACCATACTCTCATTGATGTGAGTAAGAGACATATTGTATTTGAAGAAGGAAACTGGAAATTTACTGCACCATTGGATCGCATAAGAGGCAAATATATGTTGAACCGACAAAGGGAAAGGAGCTCAATAACCTTTATAATGTTATTGTGCAGATGGATGACTATGTGAACCCTGTTTCTGATGGTGCACTCTATTGAAAAGGTATTAGTTCATGTGCATATGATTCAAACAACACACTGGAGCATTGACAACAGATATTACATGAAGTATCAACAAGGAGATGTGTTCATATTAACTGCACGTGCATTACGATGGATTGGAACTGAGGTATGTGATTCCCCAAACTATGATGGAATAATAACCATCGACTCTTTTATAAGGAATTTGAATTGCAGATACCATATCAGGAAAGACCATTAGCTTTATATGTCACACATAAAGGTACTTCTGGAAGATATTGGGATGAACATAAGGACATAGAGGATTGGCATCAATGTAAAAGATTGTTAAAAGTTTGATTTGGAGCAGTAAAATAATATATTGTATGGAGTTATACAGGGCTGATTTTTCCTACAAATCATGTTACACAGTGCATTACAACATGGATATCAATACCGAAGAAAGAATGGATGCACTTGTTTATATGCACTCTAGATAGGATTCCAAAGAGATAGTATTTAGAATTGGAAGTGAACATAGAGACAATAGATATGGAAGAGTTGACTCACAACTTCAAGGTTAATTTTAGTTTTGAAGATGATGCCCCTTCAGTAGACATCGCTTTGCAGGTTATCAAGGAAAATATCTTTGCATTAGAAGACTCGATAGAACTAGTGCCCATATATATTCTACAACAATTCGAAAAGTTTTGAAATGCTATAATGTAGTTGGAGAATACTAAGAGGATGAATATCCAAGAAATTTACAAGTACCAGAAAATGAAGGAACTCTCGCAGTAGAAGGTCCAGAGCTTAAATCAAATGTATATGTAAATCCATTAAAAACAAGAAAAGTGAATATCGTTACAAAGAATAATTCCAAGTTTGAGAACATAGGAGATTACTGGAATTAAGAGACTATTGAAACAATTGTTTATTTACTGCATGAATATCAGGTTCTATTCTCGACTGCATTTTCAAAGATGAAACGGATTGATCGAGAGCTAGGAGAGATGAAGACCCATTTGAAGCCAGATGCTAATCCTGTGAAGAAAATACTATATCGATTGAACCCGGTATATAAGCATAAGGTGAAAGCATAGATAGACAAGATGTTGTAAGCATGAATTATTGAACTTGTCGCAGATTCATAGTGGATTAGTCCCATGGTGGTTTAGGATAAGAAGATAGTATGAATCTGAATTTATATAGATTTGAGGAAATTAAATGATTCTTTCTTACATGATCCATTTCCTACTCCATTTACAGATGAAGTCTTGGAGAATGTAGGAGGATAGGAAGCCTACTCATTCATTGATGTATTTTCAGGGTATCATCATATTAATATTATGCAGGAAGATAAACATAATATTACATTTGTGACATAATGGGAATTTTACCAGTACATGGTTATTCCTTTTGGACTTAAGAATGCACCAACAGTATTTTCTAGAGTGGTTGTAGCAGTGTTTAAAGAGTTTATTAATAAGTTCCTAGAAGTATACTTGGATGACTGGATAATGTTTATTTTGCTAAAAGACCATTTTGAAACTCGATGCTTGATGTTGGATAGATGCAGGAAATTTCATATATCATTGAACTTAAATAAGTGTGTCTTATCACACCGTTTGGTATTTTTTTGGGCCATGTAGTATGTAAACAAGGACTGTTGGTTGATCCTGTGAACATTGTTGTAATTGTTTATTTTTTACCACCTACTTCAGTGCGACAATTACGAGAAATGTTGGGTCATACATGGTACTGCAAGAAGTTTATTATGGGATATGCACAGATCAAAACTCCATTGGAAAAGTTGTTGAAGAAGGAGGTGAAATTTCAATGGAATGAGGAATGTCAGAAGAGTTTGGATAATTTGAAGAAAAAGTTAGTTACCACCGCGATTTTGGTATTTCCATATTGGAAGAAGGAATTCCATGTCCATGTAGATGCATCTTCTATAGCATTAAGCACAATTCTATAAAATCTAGGAGAAGGATATTCATATCAGCTCGTTGCATTTTCCAGCAGGAAATTGTCAACTACGAAACATAATTATACTAAGTATATATATGGGCTTCCGCAGTGCAAGATATTAATTATCACCTAATGCAATGAGTGCTAACTGGACTATTCAAATCATGAGAATTATTGGTCAGTTACGACTAATACTCATGAATATGGGTCATATATTAATGACTTACACTACGCAGTTAATCCCGAAAATAATATCTAATATCTTGCACTGCGGAAGCCCCTATATATGATTAAATAATAAGAGTTAAGGGAGCTCTAACTGGGTAGTTCATAAGGCACAATACTTGCTAAGGTTTTGCAAATGGGGTAGCAAGCTAAGTGGGATTGATTGTGGGAAAAACTCCA
>JZKD02S2386697.1:321066-338425 GCA_000966675.3 Picea glauca
GGCCGGTCTCTATCATTATTGTAAGTTGATTTTATTGTAAGTTGATTCATCTTGAGATTAATAAAAGAATACTTTTCCCGTCCCAATACATGAGTTATATGTGATTTATGTAATTTATGCTTAATTTCTAACCCTCAAGTAGAAAAATAGCATGCATGCGTAGTGTTTTGTCTTGATTGCAGGTTAACTTTGGAAGGAGCCGCACGAGCAAGTAGTCAAGAGTGCAACAAAGGATCTACACCAAATATCAGTAAAAAGGTTAGTAGTTCCTTTCCATGTATGTGTCTTGAAAGAGGGGTTTAAGTTTTGGGTGGTAGGTTAAAAGGTCATTTATTTAAGGTCAAAAATCTACATGGAAGTCTAACCCTAGCTTGTTAGTCCATAGGGTATTATTTCCCAACAACAGTGTGAAGCTCAACTCTATGTCTTAGTTCACAGGAGTGAACGAATGTAATATTCGAGCACATAATAAAAGAGGTGAAGCGGTTGGTGGATGTATCCACACACTGGGGTGAACCACGTATATATGGTGTCTAATGGTTTGTTTTGTGAAACGCTATCTCTGTTATGTTTTTATTAGTTCTTAGATTAGATGTGTAATGGATATGTATGTGTTTCTTAAATGTGTGACTTTTGTTAAAATTCTAGATATGATCCACAGTGCTAAGTGCTAAGTGTTTAAGGTGCATAATATTTTGTTATTACTATGCTAGATCTATCTTAGATTATTTTCTTCGATGTTAATAAGGTGAATAAACTAATGCATGTCACTTTCCTAAGAACTAACAGAACCCCTATGAGGTGTTAGTATCATAGATCTCTGTCCTAGCTTGGCTACAAACACATGCATCCTATAACCCCCCCTACTTCTACCTCGGGTGAGACCACGACTGCTTTGCAGGTGTTGCTGAAAGGGTCGGTAGTCGGGGTTTTCTTGGTGCGTTGTTAAGCATTGAACCTTGGGTTTTCCCCTGTGCCAACAAATGGAGGCCCTATTTGTCTTTGTTGTAAGGTTATTGGTCATGAGGTTGAAGATTATCCAAGGATTGTTGATAAAGTTGAAAGGATGAACATGAGACAAGAAAACTATGAAGAAAGTCAAGATACCAAGGGAATATTAGAAAGTCATAAACAGAAAGAATCAGAGGAATTTCAGACTATGTTATTACAGTTAAAGAAAATGATGGATGTTCATAAAGATGTCAGTTTACCAGAGATCCTGAAAGAAAAACAGTGCATAAGTGCAAGAGTAGAAGACTTCGACATAGACTCTTTCTTAAATGAAGAAACACAACTGAATATTATGACAAAAGAAACTTGGGGAATTTTGGGAAAGCCTATTTTGATACCTTCATTGGGAAGGATAGTATTTTTTAAGGGAAAGATGATATCCCTATGTAGAAGAGTTACTAATGTACCTATTATTGTTCATGGAACATCGAATGAAGAGGAAATTGAAGTAATTAAGTTTGTTGGGAAAAGGACCCCTTTACCACTTTTGTTAGGTAAGACTTAGATTGAGAAGGATCAGATCAGAAGGAATGTAGAGGAAGAAGCTACAAAAAAGAAAGATCAAGAACTAAGGTATTTCATAGCTAGAAAAATAGACCGACTAATAGAAGAACGAGAGGATAAGTCTAAGAAACAGAACAAAGTAACAAAACAGGAGGAAAAAAATTCAAGAGAATTAGATAACAAGGTTGAAATAATGCAAAAAGGTTTGAGGGACCTATCTATTCAAGAAAGAAGTATGTCCACTCAAGAAGTGTTAAGAAAAGGGATATTAAATTCAGAATATTTGAGGGCACCTCAAAAGTGCGAAGCCATTGCACTAGGGGAAGATAAGAATAAAAATGGAAAGAGGATTCCAGAGCCAGTTACAAAGACTCAGATCACAGGAAAGAAGGAAAGGAAGCTCAATAAAAAGAAAGCTAAGTTGGAAAATCTACAACAAGCTACAGAGACCAGATGGAATACTTCATAGACCAAAACCTCGCAGGAGGTAGGTTGGCAGGATTCGAACCTCACTAGAATAGAGGGTTCATGCAGATTGGGAATTCACCCTAGAAAAGTTATATGACCATTGAAGGTGCCTCAACTATTAGAATGACGCTATAGAACAGTTAAAAAACTTATTTATGGGTTGATGGACCGCTTTTGGACATTGAGACCACGCCATAATGGAAATATTTACATTGATGGAAGCATTTGTTGGCTGTTGGAAGATCCATTATGATGCTTGTCTTATTTAACTCGTCGGTCACTGCACTGGGACCACGTTTTTCTACCCTTGATTAACTTATACAAGAAGATAATTGTCCACATGTCGAGCTCTGCTATCAAGAACTAGACCTTGCTTGTCCATTTTTCTACCCTGCATGTTTGTTTGTCTACCCCAACCTATCTGTTTAAAAGATATAATGTCGAGTGAACCTAATGAACTGGAGAAGTCTGTCGAGGATGTCCTTAAGAAGCTATTAGCTGACAGACCGATATTCGAAGGTATATAGGCATCGTTGACTAGGGGACTATAGGATTCCCCTTTGAATGGACTTCATTCTGGCTATGTTAACCCTATAACTAAGTAGCGAAGTAAGCACCTTGGTGATCTGGATAATGCAAAGTAGATCCCGTCGATCCTACCTAATTATATTCCACCTTTGGTTGGCATTGTTAACTGCGACAACATCCCCTGATATTTTGAATATGTTGTGTTCACTGCGTACAATTTCGAAAGGATTACGCATAGTCAAGAGTTAGTTAGGATAGATCCCTCTATTAAATAACAATGACTTCGATTTAGGATACTGGAAGAAATACGCCATGTTGGTGCCCCACCGCTATCTCACGAAGACAACTAGGAATAAGCCTCACCTTTTCTCATAGCCATGGATTAAGGGGTTGGTGCAGTCCACCCTGTTGAATGTGATGAAGCTCCCACATTTTGGCCACTACCAAGAGGTTAATGCTTGCGTCAAACTCCTCTTGTCGTGCTATTATGGAAAATACCTGTGACTTGATAAAAGGATTACTGTGGATCCGATGTTGATCCACCAGATTATAGGCTTAAGTGTGAAGGGACCCGACCCTCAGCTATTTTATCTAGGGAAGGCCTTGGACTACTCCCTAGTGTAGTGCATCAAGGAAGCTTACGGAGAAGTCAAAAAAGAAAAGAGACATTACAAGGTAGCCCCTATATAGGATGGAAAAATGTGCCTTTCTTGCCAGCTTCTAGATGGAAAGCTCATGAGGAATAACCACCCAACACAGGTCATCAGGTTTGTGGTGGAACTTTCATGAAAATGTGAGGGCATGCAGATGAACTGGGAGAACTACCTCGCCAATGAGCTAGAGAAGGATTGTTGTGAAGCCCATGACTTGGGATATGAATTCCATTACAGCTGGCTGATCATTTTGATCACATTTGACTCTTGGAAAATGCCTGAAGGAGCCATCTTCCCAGAGATTGAACCCTCGGATCCATTGGCTTCTTGGTTTTCCACCATGTTGTACACCAACAACATGAAGAAGTAGTGGTAGTCCAATGTTTTGTTTCATGAATACTACCGGAATTTAAAGGTTGGCATCAAATCATTTCTATGCATGACACCACGCACCCTACACCAATACCGACCAATAGAAAAGTTCTACGTTGATCCTCATTTCAATTACATCACCATGCACAGAGAGGAGAATCGAGAAGAACTACAGTGGTACTACAAACTGACAGATGAAGATATGGAGCAGATTATAAAATATTGGTTGGAGGAATTTATTGTATCTGTTAATGATGCAAAACTATCCGACACTGACACCATAGGAAGCCCCATAGTCACATGAGTTGATCATGTCATACATTCCAGTGGGACGAAGAAGAAGAAAAAGGAGGAAGTCCAAGATATAGAGAGCAATGAGGAGGACAATGCTTCTGAAGATAATAGGTCTGACTCGTGAGGAGGAGGAGACGAAGCAGAAGGTTAGGGAGGAGGAGATGAAAGAGAAGAAGAGAAAGGAGGAGGTGAAGCTACACCGCCTGAAGATCCCCCTACTGGGACAATGACACCACAGAAGAGGAAGGTTTCTCCAAAGAAACTCTTAGCAAGGAAGAAGACGCACGCTAATAAGCCCTAGTTGGAGGCCACTCTCACTGAAGATGACATTAGTCTAGTCCATAAAGCCATGGAGTATGCTTTCAAGGATATCTTGCAAAGATACAGAGAGAAGAAGGAGGAGCTATACGGAAGAATCAATAAGGAATTGAAGGAAGTACAACAAGTTGTTCGCTTGGTCTGCGCAGTACCTACTACATCGTCTGCACCTTCCTCATTGCAAATTGTAGAATTGGGGGATGAACTAGCCCAATTGAGAAGGATTGCAGACACAACAGAAGCTCGGTTCCAGAGAGCGCAGAAAGAGAAGGTGAAAGCTATATAAGCTTTGAAAAAATAGAAGGCCAAAGTCCTAGTGCAATTGCGAGTAACGCAGGACATTGTAGCAGCCCAAGAAAGAAGGAAAGCAGATCTTCAGGCGAATTTCCAGGCGAAAAAACCCCAGCTACAGAGAGAAAAAGAGAAATTGTTCATCAAGAGGGCCATGGTCAAAGAACCATTGAGTAAATCATGTCACTCTGTGCCAGGCTTGGCATAGGAGGAGAAAGAGTTGGTCGAATATTAAGTAGTAGAGCTCGCAGAGATCATCCAATAGCTTCAGGTTAGAATAACAAAATTGGAGGCCCAAACAGTACCGATCACCTCGCAGGAGGTGTGTGACTAGAGCGAGGAGACTTCTAAGAAAATAGTAGTAAGAATAAGATCCTTCGCCTCAAAATTTAAACAACTAAGTGATAGGAGTGCCCAGACATACGAACACCTTGCCGAGGATCCAGAGCTAAGAAATATAGAAGCACAGTTACATTAGGCACAACAACAACCATATTGGTTGCAGGCGCAGATGAAGTTTCTCACCACAATAGAAAGAATGAAGAGATCCCAGGAGCAGTGCGCAGTACAACAACAAATCACTACCCTCCAGGGTAAGGTAATGGAATTCATGTAGAATCTACAATCTGTGCAAGACGAAGCTTGCAAGGTGTTCGAAGAACTTGATGGAAAAGGCTCACAACTAGATCAAGTGGTTGCAGTAGTAGAACAACACCTGGAAGGGCCTGTTACAGAGAAGAAAATCCAAGAGCTCGCTGAGCAGGAGGCTCAGGTGAAGCAACAAGTAGAGGAAGCTCAATTTAAGCTCAAGGCTTTCGAAGTAGCACTTTCCAGACCTGAGTGACTTGGGACGAGTCACAGGTGATTGTTGGGGGATCGTTGGTCCTCGACCAAGTTTTAAGGAAACCTTGGTCATATTTGGACGACTTTTGGACTTCGACACATTGTTCGAAGAAGGAGCGCCCAAGTGCAGATGAGATCATGGATCTCACCGATTTTGAGGGTTAAGTGGACCCATTAAAGGGTCCTTTAGGGTCTTTGTAATGGGTTTTAGGGGATGTCAACCCATGGGATTTTCCCATCTTTAGGCCTTATTGTAAGGTTTGGTAAGATATAAATAAAAAAGACTATATTGTAAAAGTAGTAAGAAAGCGAAGTAAATTTAGTTATCTGTGAACATAGTTTTTTGTGCAAAGGAATGTATGTATGTGGTTATGATTCTGTAGAGGGTGCAAGTGCTATGATATAGGATTTTGGCTATGTGCATTTGACCTAGCTTTGGAAGGAGGATCTAGTGCTCAGTGTGTATATCTCTTGTCTGGTGTGAAGCTTGACTCTATGGCTTAGTGAACATGAGTGAATGAATGTAAGATTCAAGCACATAATAAAATAGGTGAAGCAATTGGTGGACGTAGCCCCACACTCGGGTGAACCACGTATATCTGGTGTCTCATGGTTTTATTTGTGCAATGTTATCTATGTTATGTTTTTCTTAGTACTTATATTATATGTGTAATGGATATGTGTGTGTTGCTTAAATGCGTGACTTATGCTAAAATGATAGATCTGATCCACGGTGCTAAGTGCTAAGTGTTTAAGGTGCATAAAATTTTGTTATTACTGCGCTAGATCTATCTTAGATTATGTTCTGCAATGTTAATAAGGTGAATGAACTAATGCATGTCACTTGCTAAGCGTTAACAGAACCCCTGCGAAGTGTTAGTATCACAAATATGTGTCCCAGCTTGGTTACATACACATGCGTCCTGTAACCCCCCTTGATTCTACCTCGAGTGAGACTGTGCCTGCTTCGCAGGGGTTGTTGAAAGGGCCGGTAGTCGGGGTTTTGTTGGTGCGTTGTTAAGCGTTGAACATTGGGTCTTCCCCTGTGCCAACAGGGGCCTATTGGGACATGTATTTTGGGACAAGTTTTCAAAACTACATAGGAGCATGCAAAGAACAAGGAAGAGCAATTAGCACGTTTTCAGGACCAATGCGCATAAAGCAAGGAATTTATTTAGAAATCAATAAGTATTTTGGTCCATTTTGTAATTGGATAAGTCCTAATGAAAAATTATAAATAATTAAGGGTTTTGGGGTAGAAAGGAGTCGCGTTTGAAGAGTGGGAGATGGGAGAACGGGTTAAGTGTGAACTATATTAGTGAATGACAAGGGTATTTTGGGAATAATTGAGATATCACGTATGAGTGCAGTGCACACCTTTTCTAAGAGACGATGTTGAATGATAATAAAATAAGCTTGTTGTTTTGTATGTAGCCCATATTGGGTGAACCACATTAAAATATGGTTTCTCTATGTTATGTTGTGATGTGTTTATTTAGTGTTATAATTATTGAAAGAACTTAATGTATGAATATGTTATCATTTCTAATGATTATGTGCACATAATCTATGGTATAATGAATGAATTTTAAGTATCATGCTTATAATGAGTTCCTCCCATCCCTTCATGACTACGGAAACATGGTTCATGCAGTCCCCATAGATACCTTGGGCGAGACTTCACCTTCTTGTGAGTGATGTTGAAAGGGCCTATATCTTGGGGTTTTGTTGGTGAACTAATGTTGAACCTTGGGTCTACCCACTACATGCCAAAAACCATCAAGAAGGATGATGAAATGATACAATTATTTCAATTGAAGGATGAAGACCCTAGAGAAGTGTTTCTATCATTTGCAAAGTTCCTAAGAATGGTTAAATAAATTAAGAAATGTTATGATTTTGTTTAGATAATATTTGAGTGAGCCATACAACACAGTGATGAATTTGAAATCTCTTGGAAATATGCAATTTTTTAGGATGTGAAATATTTGCTAAAGGGGTATGTAGACATTGTGCAAAATGAAATTTCCAATGGCTTGTCACCTAAGAGGATAATTGTGCATGACATAAACTAGATTTTGGGCATGATGTTGTAATCAAGTTGTGTATAAGATGAGTTTGATGAAGAGACTAAACTTGTCTATAAGAAATTGTTTTTGTAGGTATACAAAGGCATCTATGATTCATAGTGTATACAATCATGGAATTTCATGTGTCACAGAAGGATGAGTCACAAATATATACAGGTCAAAGAAGGACAAGTCGTGGATAGGTCATACAAAACAGTCCAGGGTAGATCTAGTAGAGGATTACCAGATCATATCTTGAATATGGTGAACAGGTTGAATATTGAGGACACGTTAGAAGGGAAACAAACTTATAGGCTTGGAAGGAAAGGATTATTTTTCTATTGGAGGAGAATGACCTCAAAGAGTATGTTGAGGCTGCAGTTGCAATTCCTACTGATTCACAAGAATTGGAAGTTCACAAGAAGAAGGAAGTGAAGGCCAAGCGAGTGTTTCTAGAATTGATGAAGGATCACTTGATTACACACATCTATGAGAAGAAACCTACCAACAAATGTATGATGCTTTGGTGAGTCTATACCAAAACACGAATACAGCTAGGTTGCTACATTTGAAGCACCGACTTCAAGTTGTTAATATGTCCAATAAGGACACAGTTGTGAATTATCTTATGAAGATGAAACATATCTGAGATCATATTGAAATGATTGGTGATATAGTACATGATGTTGAGTTGGTGAATGTAGAATTGAGAGTTATTTCCAAGTCTTGGGAATATTTTTGGGAAGGGATCTATGCACGAGAGACAGTGTCAGGGTTTGATAGACTATGGACTGATTGTATTTAGGAGGAGACTCAGTTAGAGTCTAGGGACGGTTTGAAGAGGATCCACAATGAGAATTTTTCTCTTTCCATCCAAGAAAGGAAGGGAAAGTTCATGAATATTTCTAGTGGAGAGTCTACCACTCAAGATGGTAAGAAGAAGAAGAAGGAAATGAGAAAATTAAAGTTCTTTGCATGTCCCAAGTTTGGAAATTATGCAGGGCAATGTCTGCATAGGAAGAAAGGGGGGAAATGAAATGCATTTAGAGGTAGTGGCATCCACAAATACTCAATTGCATGAGTTTTGCAAGAAGTTTGAACAGAAAAATCTCTTACTTATTTCCTAGACTTCCTTGGGCACTATATTAGATAGTGCATGGTTGATAGATAGTGGAGCCACATTTTATATGATAGGAGCATGAGAGGTGTTTGAGAGCTTCATAAATTATGACTCAAATATGCATGTGGAATTTGGTATGGGGACCAAGAATCCAAGAAAGGGATTTGGAATAGTTCCATTCTGGATGGAGTCATGAGGCACATTAAGAGTGCAGGATATGCCATGGGTTCCAAAACTCAATAGGAGTGTGATGTCAGTCTCAATGATTGAGAAGAAGGGAAATGGGGTACTATTCTGAGATGGACATGCACTTATCATGCCCAAAGGATCTAGCTCAAACAAACAAGTTGTCTTTGGAGTTAGAGAGAGAAACTTGTATAGGCTAAAGGGTTACCTTGTGAAAGCAATATCCAGCAGCATAGTGACAAAGAACAGGGAGCAGGTAGATATGAAGGTTGAGAAGATCATAGGGATTTGTCCTTCGGGTTTAGGTGAGAAGGAGAAACTTTCTAATTCTATCAAGAAGGAGTCATGGTATGAGATGGCTATGTAGGATGATCAGAATTAGGAGACTTCTAGGAGCATGTTTAGAGGTAGTGGGTCTTTGGAGACACATCAGACCATCATGGAGGGGATAGCTTCTGTGTCATAGAGAGAAGCCAAACAGGTGGATTGGAGAGCATTCATGGTAGAAGAATGTAGAGAATATAGATCCAAGTCCAGGTGGGAGAAGTAACTTCCTCACTAAGAGGTAGTGTTGATGTTAGTGGTATCATCAGATAATTACTTCAGCATTGACATGTGTCTTCCATGTGGAAGTCATCAACGAATCTTCCAGTCTTGAGTTTACTTTATTTAAAAGGAATTAATTAAAGTAAATTTGTATTTATTAGTGAATTGAGTTATTTAAGGAACATGCTTAGCATGCAACATGTATTCAAAATATTAAGTGGGTGTGATAAGTAATCTAAGACATAGATCACTTTGTATATTAGAAATATATTGTAACTCATGATTATAACAGAAATACTAGGAGAAGGAGGAAGACACTTGTGTTGAGGGAGTCCACACATTCAGGACTCTTGATGAGAGGTTGAGGTCAAGAGACTTTTGGTGATATGCCAAGAGAAATGGACCTTGGTGAGATGCCAAGATCGAAGATAGAAAAGGACTTTTTCCAGTGTAAGGAGTGTAGGAGAAAATACAAACTTTTTCTTACACTAGAGTGAGGAGATATCAAAGGTTGTGTGAATAGATTTCATCCAAGTGTTGATGCAGAGAGGGCTGGATCACAAAGGTCTATGATTCAATATCTTGGATAGGTGGAGAAGGATTTCTATCTAGAGGTAATATAGGTCAAGGAGGAGAGAGAGAGAGAGAAGAAGCAGTCGCAGGTGGGTTGCAAAGGAAAAATACTAGAGGAAAGTAGAGCATCATACATAAGTGGTCATATGATATTTTCATACACATTTGCAGGTAATTGTGGAGACAGACATGGATATCCGCAGGTCACAATGGAGCAAGTTGCGGATGTCCGCGGGTCACAGAAGCACAAGTAGCATATTCCTCAAGAAACGTGTTGGTATAGAGTCATACAACAACACATGAGTTTATAGGTTTTTCTATAGTCTATACTTCTCTAAGTGGGCCCTGATTTGACCTTAATAAAAGCATCATTGGACTTGTTTTCCCACTGGGTTTTTTCCAGTGGTGTTTAAATGAAAATATTGGTGTTCTTATGTGCTTGATTTGGTTTTCTTGTTTATTCTTTTGATGCATGTTTATTTGATTACTCAGTTGTTCTTTTAGTAGATAAAGTGATTTTAATTGAGCTAACTTCTGGGTGTTGAGTAGAGTGGTAAAATATCAACATGGTATGAGTGCATACCAAGGGTTGAATCCTCTCAGTATTAATTTCAACAATATCGATGGAACTAGACACTTTATTAGAAGAGAAGGTGACGCAGAACAGTGAATCTATTTAGGTATTCCACATGAATATTGTAGAATTAGAAGTGTGCACTACACCAAGTATGCAACCAGAAGAAAGAGAGCAGAAGGAGAAGAAAATTGCGACGAGAGTGGAAAGAATTAAGAGCTTGGATGAAGAATGTGCTAAGCTGTATGAAGAAAGAACACAGGTATGGAGGCAATTGTTGGAGAATGCATAGATACAAGCTCTAAATCAAAGGCTACTAACTACGTAGGAGAAGGCACAAAAGATTATAGATATAATGAACACTCTTCCAGCAACAAAGTGAATGACTACCATTAGTAAGAAATGTAAATTGAACCAAGAGATGCATCAAATCAGAGCATAAAAAAATATGTTTTCCCAAAGGTTTGAGCCACTACAGGAGGAAGCTTTTAGAGTAACCAAAGAAATTACAACAACACAAGGGAGAGTAAAAGAATTAATACAAAAAAGTGGAAAGAAGTTGAGGACTCCCATCACTGTGGAGACTACAAAAGATATATTGACATGGGAAACAGAAGTAAAACAGAATATTGTGACAAAAAAGGATACTTTTGAGAAGATCGTTGCGACACTAAAGGAAGAGAAGAAACATAACTGAGTGGCTCAGGATGATCCACATGTGAGTGCTAGGGGGATATTGGGACAAGTTTTCGGAACTGCGCAGGAGCATGCAAAGAACAAGAAAGAGAAGTTAGCACATTTTCAGGAACAGTGCACAGAAAGCTAGGAAGTTAGTTCAAAGTCATTAAGTATTTTGGTCCATTTTGTAACGGGCTAAGTCCTGATGAAAATTTATAAATATTTAAGGGTTTTTGGATAGAAAGGAGTCAAGTTTGAATAGTGAGGTATGGGAGAATAAGCTAAGTGTGCACTATATGCGCGAACGAAAAGGGTATTTTGGGAATAGCTGATATATCATGTATGAGCACATCGCACACCTTTTGTAAGAGATGATGTTGAATGATAATATAACAAGCTTGTTGTTGTGTACATAGCCCATATTTGGTGAACCACATCAAAATATGGTGTATCTATGTTATGTTGTGATGTATTTATTTAGTGTTTTGATTATTGCACGCACTTAATGTATGAATATGTTATCAGTTTTGATGATTATGTGCACATAATGTATGGTATAATGAATGATTGTTAAGTATCATGGTTATGATGAGTGCTTCCTATCCCTTCATTACTATGAAAACTTGGTTCCTGTAGTCCCCACAGATACCTCGGGTGAGACATCACTTGCTTTCAAGTGATGTAAAAAGGGCCTATATCTTAGGGTTTTGTTGATGAATTAATGTTGAACCCCAGATGTTCCCATTGCACACCAAAAACCATCAATAAGGATGAGGAACTGATACAATTCGTTCCATTGAAGGATGAAGACCATAGAGAAGTGTTTCTAGCATTTGCAAAGTTCCTAACCATGGTTAAAGAAATGAAGGAACATTATGATGTTGTTTAGATAATATTTGAGCAAGGAATAAAATACAATGATGAAGTTGAAAGCTATTGGAAACATGAATTTTTTTAGGAAATTGAATATTTTCTAAAGGGGTATGCAGACATTGTGCAAAACGAAAACTCCAATGGCTTGTCACCTAAGAGGATAACTATGCATGACATAGACTTGATTCTAGGCATGATTTTGTAATCAAGTTGTCTATAAGATGAGTTCAATGAAGAGACTAAAGTTTAATTGATAGATAGCATAGTTGTTTTCAAAGGTATATTGATCGGGGAAAGTATGAGCTTGTGTATGGTTTCGATATTGATTACACAAAAGAGGGATGGTTATTGTAAAATGTGTATATATATTCTAGAATTGAATAATATCACATTGGTAAATAGATTTCCTTTATCGAGTATGGATGATTTGATGGACAATTTTTGTGGCACCAAATATTTTTCTGAGATAAATATCAAGAATGGTATCATTAAACTAGAATTAAAGAAGGTGGTGAGTGGAAAATTGCTTTGAATACAAAAGGACTATGAGTAGTTAGTTATGTAATCTAGGATGACTAGTGTGTCAAGTATAATCGTGGTATAATAATGAAGTTGATGATAATGTTGTTGCTATTATACACTTATAATTTTGTGGATATGTATTTAGATGATATTTTGATATACAATGAGAGAAAATACATTGAGCATCTAGAACATCTAACATTGATATTTGAGAGCTTGGTTAAACAGGAATTATGAATTAATTTGAAGAAGTGCGAATTATTTTAAAATGAATTGGTGTATCTACGGTTTATTGTATAGCAAGAAGTTTTTTGCATGGCCTAAACCAAGTAAATGTCATTGAATTTAGGGGCTCTCATGATATTTCCAATTTATACATGAAGTTCATTAATAAGTACCATATCATTATCTTAAATATTTTTAGCATACATTTATGAAAAGTAAAATATTACTAGAGTGGGAGGAAAAGAAGAGAAATCAAGCATACCTAGCTTAAGTTGGACATAGTGTTCATATCAGTGTTCATATCTTGTAGATTCTTGGTGCTTTTATCCTTTATATTTTCTTAATGAATTGAAAAGCATGAGGCACATTCTGCTCAAATGAGTGCAAATCACACCCACGGTCCCTAGGAATATGCACACATTCTTAAGAATGAACACACATTCTTAAGAACACGCACAAGTTCTTGCAAATCTTCCTACATGGCACGCTGAGTGGAGGTTCAAGGTTTTTTGAAACTCTTAAATCAAGAACTTGTGTGAATTCATAGAAACACACATGCATTCCTATGGGTGCATGTTCCTACTCATCCCGTTTTCACTTTATCGTCCACCAACTTCGTGCACTCAACCCTGTCAGTATGTGTTTTCTTCCTATAACTTGATGGCCAAGATGTCTATTTTGTTTCCTATGAATTAATACATACAAAATTGGAATATTATTGTCCTCCTCTAGTTCCATTGTGAACTTGATGTCGTCTGATAGGAAATTAAAGCATTCAAATAATGTTTTATTGCAAGTTGTATGTTTTGGAATATTTGTCTTTGAAAATCAGTGATTTTGTTTAATGTAATTGACATATTGTCTCAATTGCACGAGGACATGTTACCAATAAGTGTAACAATTAGATATTGATCGCAAATTGATTATTGTGTACATTTACGTTGTCTCATTTTGTACGACAATGTGTCTCTTATTCATATATAATAAAATAGGTTTCTTATTTTATTGCATTGTCGAATATTGTAAAATGTTGCATTGTTGAATAATTAATATGTGGATGATTTACATTGTTACAAATAACATAGGTGTAATTCATTGGACAATGCATTGATGTAATCAATATATCAAAATGAAATATATATAATTTTGAGATGACTCATTAAAAAATTGTATCAAAACAATTAATTAAAATATATACATATCAATGCATTTCAAGGAGACATATGCATAGATGCCCATTAATTATATTAAAGAACCAATGTGAAATATCGAGAAAAAACATTGTTCTGTAAACAACATGACATACAATTACATTTATCATTTAGAAATTTTATGGTGCCCATGTTTCCAATACGCATTGGGGCTCTAAATGTAATATACACACCAGTGTTGTAATTACGATATCTGCACCATTGGTTAGTAAAAATAATGGCAACAACATCTCACATCAAATATTCGAAATTTCATTACCCTTTAGTGCACATGGTAATACAAGAACTAGTATGTATGAACTGGAGCAACTTAAACGCATCGGGGTGTACATAAACTCAAAAGCATTGGTGATTCATACACAAAAAATGTGGAACTAGTGCATATAAATTATAAGAGCATGGTATTGCATACAAAGAAGAAGGAGAAATTGTTGCTTAATAATTATAAGAGCACTGATTCTTTTTGGTTTTATGTATGTACTGGAGCAAGTTATTAAGAGGGCATCAATGTTTTTTGACAATAAAAGAACAAAAAAAAACCTCCACTACAACCACAACTTACTTAATTTTTTTTAGTCATTTGAAATATCCATTAAGACCTCCACTTTGAAAAGTGAAAAGTGTAGGAAGTTTTTAAAAAAATGGAAGTTTAACCAACAACAGAGTGAATGACTACCATCATTAAGAAATGGAAGTTTAACCAAGAGATGCATCAAATCAGAGCATAAAAAAATAAGCTTTCCCAAAGGCTTGAGCCACTACAGGAGGAAGATTTTAAAGTAACCAAAGAAATTACAACAACACAAGGGAGAATAAAGGAATTAATACAAGAAAGTGGAGAGAATTTGAGGACTCCCATCACTGCGCAGACTACAAAAGAGATATCGACATGGGAAACAAAAGTAAAACATAAGATTGTGACAAAAAATGATACTTTTGAGAAGCTCATTGCGACACTAAAGGAAGAGAATCAACATAATTGAGTGGATCGGGATGAGCCACATGTGAGTGTTGGGGGGATATTGGGACAGGAATTTTGGGACAAGTTTTCAGAACTACGCAGGAACATGCAAAGAACAAGGAAGAGAAGTTAACACATTTTCAGGACCAGTGCACACAAAGCCAGGAATTTAGTTAGAAGTCATTAAGTATTTTGGTCCATTTTGTAACAGGTTAAGTCCTAATGAAAATTTGTAAATATTTAAGAGTTTTTGGGTAGAAAGGAGTCGAGTTTGAATAGTGAGGTATGGGAGAATGAACTAAGTGTGCATTGTATGCGTGAACGAAAAGGGTATTTTGGGAATAGTTGATATATCATGTATGAGCGCATTGCACACCTCTTGTAAGAGATGATGTTGAATGATAATATAAGAAGATTGTTGTTGTGTACATAGCCCATATTGGGTGAACCACATCAAAATATGGTGTATCTATGTTATGTTGTGATGTATTTTTTTAGTGTTATGATTATTTCACGCACTTAATGTATGAATATGTTATCAATTATGATGATTATGTGCACTTAATGTATGGTATAATGAATGATTGTTAAGTATCATGGTTATGATGAGTGCCTCCCATCCCTTCATCACTATGAAAACTTGGTTCCTACAGTCCCCACAGATACCTCGGGTGACACTTCACCTGCTTTCAAGTGATGTAAAAAGGGCCTATATCTTAGGGTTTTGTTGATGAATTAATGTTGAACCCCAGGTCTTCCCATTGTGCACCAAAAACCATCAAGAAGGATGATGAACTGATAAAATTCTTTCCATTGAAGGATGAAGACCATAGAGAAGTGTTTCTAGCATTTGCGAAGTTCCTAAGCATGGTTAAAGAAATGAAGTAGCATTATGAGGTTGTTTAGGTAATATTTGAGAGAGGAATACAACACAATGATGAAGTTGAAAGCTATTGGAAACATGAATTTTTTTAGGAAATGGAATATTTTCTAAAGGGGTATGCATACATTGTGCAAATTGAAAATTCCAATGGCTTGTCACCTAAGAGGATAGCTATGCATGCCATAGACTTGATTCTAGGTATGATTTTCTAATCAAGTTTTCTATAAGATGAGTTCAATGAAGAGACTAAAGTTTAATTGATAGGTAGCATAGTTGTTTTCAAAGTATATTGATCGGGGAAAGTATGAGCTTGTGTATGGTTTCGATATTGATTACACAAAAGAGGGATGGTTATTGTAGAATGTGTATATATATTCTAGAATTGAATAATATCACATCGGTAAATAGATTTCCTTTACTGAGTATGGATGATTTGATGGACAATTTTTGTAGCACCAAATATTTTTATGAGATAAATATCAAGAATGGTACCATTAAACTAGAATTAAAGAAGGTGTTGAGTGGAAAATTGCTTTGAATACAAAAGGACTATGAGTAGTTAGTTATGTAATCTAGGATGACTAGTGTGTCAAGTACAATCATGGTATAATAATGAAGTTGATGATAATGTTGTTGTTATTATACACTTATAATTTTGTGGATATGTATCTAGATGATATTTTGATATACAATGAGAGAAAATACATTGAGCATCTAGAACATCTAACATTGATGTTTGAGAGGTTGGTTAAACAGGACTTATGAATTAATTTGAAGAAGTGTGAATTGTTTTAAAATGAATTGGTGTACCTACGGTTTATTGTATAGCAATAAGTTTTTTGCATGGCCTAAACCAAGTAAATGTCATTGAATTTAGGGGCTCTCATGATATTTCCAATTTATACATGAAGTTCATCAATAAATACCATATCATTATCTTAAATATTTTTAGCATATATTTATGAAAAGTAAAATATTACTAGAGTGGGAGGAAAAGAAGAGAAATCAAACATACCTAGCTTGAGTTGGACACAGCGTTCATATCTTGTAGATTCTTGGTGCTCTTCTCCTTTATATTTGCTCAATGAATTGAAAAGCATGAGGCACAATCTGTTCAAATGAGCATATATCATGCCCACGGTCCCTAGGAATATGCACCCATTCTTAAGAATGAACACACATTCTTAAGAACACACACATGTTCCTACAAATCTTCCTACATCGCACGCTGAGTGGAGGTTCGAGGTTTTTCAAAACTCTTAAATCAAGAACTTGTGTGAATTCCTAGAAACATGCATGCATTCCTATGGGTGCATGTTCCTACTCATCCCATTTCCACCTTATCGTCCACCAACTTTGTGCACTCAACCCTCTCAATATGTGTTTTATTCCTATAAACTTGATGGCCAAGATGTCTATTTTGTTTCCTATGAATCAATACATACAAAATTGGAATGCTATTGTCCTCCTCGAGTTCCATTATGAATTTGATGTCGTTTGATAGGAAATTAAAGCATTCAAATAATTTTTTATTGCAAGTTGTATGTTTTGGAATATTTGTCTTTGAAAATCAGTGATTTTGTTTAATGCAATTGACATATTGTCTCAATTGCATGAGGACATGTTACCAATAAGTGTAACAATTAGATATTGATC
>JZKD02S2386697.1:343773-373835 GCA_000966675.3 Picea glauca
TCCTCTCACCATCATGTATTTGAGGGAGATTTGGAGAAAGATTAAAGAGTTTTTCATTACGTTCCCTAATCTTTAGTATTTCATGTCTTACCTTTCAAAAAATTTCATGAAGGTTGGTTCCAACAATTTTTTTTGTTGGGTTCAAGGATTCATTATTGTCTTTTGATTTTTTTTTTTTAACAAAACCATATTTTGATCATTTCAAACATTCAAGGCAATCTTGGTGTGTGATGGTTAAGGCGAAGAGGGGTCACCAAAATACGAATAATACTATTGAAAATCTTGTCCAAGTTACCTATGTTTCCCACAAGGTTTGAGATATAATTTTTGCTATTTTGATTGATGTATCTAAATGTATGGAAACATATACTACTAGTAGCGAATTATTGTGACAATTGAATTGAACCCCTCGTAGGGAGAAAATGGGAGGGCGAGGGGAAGTTGTAATTTTATATGGAAAAAGCCATTATTTTATAAAATGATAATTTAGTGTATTTGTTGATTAGTATCAATAGTAAACAAACAAATTGAAATTGAGTTGTTTTGGGTTCAAACTACTTTAAACTACATTGTTACATTGTCTGTGAACATTCAGTATTTTTTAAATAATATTATTTTTTTCAATTTTTATAATAAATTGTATTCGTGAAATCTTATTTCAAATATTTTAATATCATATAAATATAAACAATGGAATAATAATGAACACAAACTCAATATCAAAAATAGTTTTTAATCCATTCAATTTTATTTTTTTTCAATAAACCTAAAAAGATATAATAAATTCCTTTCTAAAGACTGAAAAATATTGAATACAATCCAAGAAAAATACAACAAATAGAAATATCCCATTTCTGCCATGTATCCGCCCCTCATTCCCTTAGACATTTATTTCACTCACTTCAAGTGTATGCAAGTATATATATATTATTATGGACTTAAACATGAAAACTTGAACACAAATCAAGACAAACACCAAGATCGTCTTAAACTTAAAAAAAAAAAAAACCATGAACATCCAAACCCTCTTCCAAACCCTCTTAAACTTAGACACAAGTCAATGTCAACACCAAAACCCTCATGAGCGAAGCACTTAGTTTCTTTGCGAATTTGGGAGTTTTAAATGCATAATTGGTCTAATTATAGATGGAGATGGAATAGACATAATGTGTGCATCCTTGACTAATATTGTTGAGACCATCCCTCTATACACAAACGGAGGGGACGTGTATCTATTGTGCCAAACATTTCTGTTATAGATAGATCAAATAAATTTCTGTTATAGATAGATCAAATAACTTAGGATGTTCTAATTTGTGTTAATCATGTCTGTGTTAAGGAAACCCAAAATCGATTACCTCATCCCATAGGACAAACACTAGTTTTCTATTGAATATATCATTATTCATGGCATTCATGCACATTTTTTACTACCCTCTTTATAATAATAAAATAGAAGAAGATTTCAATATACTTCTCAAGAAACTAATTGGTGTAGTTTGTGTTATGAATTTATGAATTAATTTGTTATATTAGCTTTCTAGAGTATATATTATCAGATTTGATCCTAAGTCCCCAAGTTAAGGGGATAAGTTACTATCTAATGTAGGTTGGTCATGTTTGTTAAATAGTAAATAATATGTAGTTAGGGTGTGTAATCAATAAATATAAATTTGTTTCATTAAAAAAGGTCACGTGATTAAATAGTGTAGCCTCATTAATGAAGGCATGATGAAGGTCCACTTGGTGCTCATGATTTTGGAAAGCTGGAAATCATTTATAATAGTAGAGACTATGTCTTCAATATAATAAATGATTTTGATATCATATTGGAGATATTATCAATTGGAGGTTGACCCCTTAAGTAGGCAAGTATATATTGTTTCCTATTCATAATATTAATAAAGGCTTGTCTATTGTTCTTATTTCAATACTTTGGTTTTGTGTGATTTTCTTTTTCCAATTACACACACACACACACACATATATATCCATGAATTTTTTTCTTTAGCTATCAAGGAACATCACAAATAGTATCAAAGTACTATCATATGGTAGCATGCACTTAAATTATAGATTTTTTTTTAATAATTCAAAGACATATTCTAGTATCTTTAAACACAAATATTTGTTCTTCAACAGGTAAAACCTACAACTGAGAAGTATATTCACAAGAAATATAAATGGAGTCACCTCATTGAACACTATTGGACACCTTTGTTGGTACTTGATGAATATTATCAAATTAGAAAAAATATATGTTCATAATTGATATTACACATACTTTCAAGAATGCTCGAAGCCCCATAGGACCAATTGAAGCTAGCCTTATATAAGCCTCTGAGTTATCCTCCTGTTATACTACACTAAGATTGACACTCAATGAGATCAGTCCCATGTACAAGGGAATCTAGTATGGATTAGGGTATGGTATATTGTCCATAGTTAGTGAAATAAAATATTTAACTAAGTACTATTGATAGAGACCCTCAGGTATATGTAAGAGCTATAGTATTCGACACTCCTTTGTCCCTGTGACCTTGCAAATCTTAGATTTTGGAAAATGAGAAATTGAAGAAACACATATTTTGGAACATTAGGAATTTTGGAATTATGTTTGTTGATATCATTGGGCAAGACCTATCTCAAAATATTGTGTTGGTATGGTTTCCATGGAACCTTGTTTTTTGGCCCGACAATAAATGTGTTTGTGACATGTATTTAAAGACTCCTCTTATGACATTGATCCTCTTGATATAACTCTTAGGTAACCTTTTGGGTGGCCCTTGTGGTCCCATGACCCACACTTGAATCATGGAAAGCACGAAAGAGATAAAGAAAGTGGTTTGGTGATATGAACCAATGCCTTGGGAATGATAAAAATTCAACGAATAACAATACACTTTGAGGGGGAAACCTCCTTTTACAATATATTCAATGTACAATATGAGATAATATGATCCTAATTCTTTGTCTCCTTCCTATATATAAAAGAGACAAAGGATGAAATTTTAAACAAAGGGTACAATGAAGGGTTCTAGATGACCTACTAATATAACACTAGAAATGTAATAATTCAATATCTAGGGCCTAATAAGGGACTTTATACTTAATATGGGGCTTTGTCTAGGGGTTATTAGGCCCCTCCCCTTGAAACTAATGTTGTCCTCAACACTTGACTAACCATGAGTGTTTTTACATGAAGAACTCATATTCCATGTTTTCTCTTCCACTAGAAGGTTCTTCCATTTGATGAGGTACTCAGTCATTGATCGATTTAATAGTTGTTTAATCCTTGTTTCAAGGATTGTTTCTAGGTCTAGTATGATTTTACCTTATTCATTAATCTCTGGTAAAATAATTTTTCCTAGGATCTTGTCACCAATCACCTTATTTAAGAAAGAAACATGGAAGATTGGATGTACATGTGAAGATGTAGGAAAATCTAATTTGTAATCCATCCTTCCAATTCTTTGCAACACCTTATAGTGGCCATTATATTTGGGTGCTAATTTATTTTCTTGATTTTTTTTCTTTAGGGACATATGTTTATATGGTTTTAGCCTAAACAATGCTCGACCCCCCACTTCAAATTCCCTTTCACTGCGGTGTTGATCTGTTTGTCGTTTCACTTGTTTTGTGCCATAAGCAATTTGTCCTTCAATAGTTTTAGAACCTCTTTTAGGTGCCCTATGTGATCCTCCACTGCTTGAACCTCTATAATCCCTTTCAAGGGATATGTGATGGATGGAGAATGATATCCATAAAATGCCAAACATGGAGACATTTTTTATGAAGTATGGAAGGATGTGTTGTACCACCATTCATCCAAGGGAAACCACTTGAGCCATTGTTTATGTTTATCATATGGAAAACAATGAAGATACCCTTCTATACATTTATTCATAATCTCAATTTCCCATGAAATTAAGGATGGTAAGATGAATTGTGAGCCAATTGAGTGCCCAAACAAGAAAATAATTCAGTCCAAAAATTTCCAATGAAATTAGATATCTGTCACATATGATAATCTTGGGGACCCCCTGTAGCTTTTGAATTGTTTCCATGAATTCCATGGCTACTATAATTTCTTTAAAAGAATGATAAAGAGAGAAAAAAAGGGCATATTTTGTCAGTCGATCTACTACTACCATGATGACAATATTTCCTTGAGATTTGGTAAAACTTATAATAAAATCCATTGATGAAATATGATGACCATATGTTTAGATATAATCCTCTTTCACCTAGGAAATATACACTTCTTTTGAATATTAAATCCCTATCCTCTTTAAATTATAACATGAAGGAAAATAACCCTTTCCAAAAAAGAATTGATGAACTTCCCCTTTGATTGGTGACTTCCAATATTTCTACACCCAATAATCTATAATTTGATGGGAATGTCACATCCCCATGAATGGACCAATTAATCAGCTATCTGCCTACAGAAGATGAAGGGAGTTTAGCCTACAGAAGATTAGGGGAGTTTATCCTGCAGAATTTCCTCAAATCTCTTGACAAATTTGGTTGGATGCACCTTCGAGTTCCTGGAAAGAGTTAAAACCATAGTTTGAGAAGCAAGAGAACCATTATGTAGGGTTCCCCCGTGCCAAAATCCCTTTTCGATCTCTTGATTTTAAGGTTTTCAAAACCAAGGCTCCAACAATTGGCAACCCATTCTTTTTGACAAGAGACCCCCTCTGCACAACAACTATTTGACTACTAAATTCTATGGAGGTATACATACCCTACCCTACCTCATCTAAAATTGAACTTATAATCTTTTACAAAGAAACACATGTTATTAACCATCTCTCTCTCTCTCTATCTGTGTTAAACAAACAACTTTGATTTAATTTAAATTTTTTAATATTATTAGGTTTTCTTTAGTTCAGTTGTAATTTTCTTACTTTTAATTAATCAACTATAAAAACCTAATTTATTTTCTTATAATTATTTCTACCATATTTGTTTATTTAAACTAATCTAACAAAATCATTTGTTTTTATAATGTTTGCATACTTTAAGCTAATCTAACCCCCAAAAGGGTCTCTCTTACCATTTTTTTTTTGCTTTTAACCAATTAAATAAAATACTAGTATTTGTAATTATATTAATTTAACAACTAAATATTGTGTTTGTTTACCTTTTTTAAAGTTAAAATTAAACAAAATAACATGATTTCTTTAATTATAATGGAATATATCAAAATAATAGCATCTTTGTTTAGTTTTTTATTTTTTATTTGTATTTTATTTTTTTCCTATTATTATAAAATTTGTATTAAAAACAATTTCTAAATTAATTATTAAAACTAAAATCTTATGACTTCCACTATTTGAAAGTTGGAAAGTACCATAAAAAGTCAATAGTGTGAACTCAAAGCTAAAGACTTTGAGATTATGTGAATTATAAGATTTGCATTAAACACGATTTCTAAATTAATTATTAAAACTAAAATCATTATGACTTCCACTATTTGCAAGTTGGAAAGTACCATGGAAAGTCAATAGTGTGAACTCAAAGCTAAAGACTTTGAGGTTATGTGATTTATATAGATAGTGATTTTATGTCATTTATATAACCTGTTGGGTTATTTATTGTTATGGATTTTTAAATATGCCACCCAACTTCTTTCCATAACGAGTGATTTATTCCATAATTAGTGATTTATATTTAGGTTTAAATTTTTATTTATGAAATCAATTCTTTATGGTTATTTTTAAAATATATTTAAATAAATAATAATACTAAAATATTCATAATATATATATATATATATATATATANTAGGTTTAAATTTTTATTTATCAAATCAATTCTTTATGGTTATTATTAAAATATATTTAAATAAATAATAATAATAAAATATTCATTATATATGTGTGTGTGTGTGTGTGTTTTGGATGAGAAATAACTTTTTAAGAAATTTTAAAGGAATTGAAAATTAAATTATTTTTTTAAATTAATTAAAAAAAATAAAAAAATCCATATAAAATCATTTTAAAATAATTTTTTCTATTTAAATTTTGGAATGCAAAATTAATTATTTCTCTCACTAGTTAATGTTGATGGTTTCATTTTTCACAACCACATGTAAATAATGTTCAAAATAGGTGAAATTGTTCAAATTAAACCTAACATTTCAACAATTCCTACCCACCCCACTCCACTCCCTCCAAATATTGGCTTACCCTCCTTCACATTATTTCATTGTTGTAAACTCCTCCATTACAATGGTGAGACTTAACACTTTGCACTCATTTCTAGCAAAAGTCTCTTGCATCATTGGACAAGGTGATTCAACAATCCAATAGACATTGCCTTGGATGAGTGAAAACTCTCTCAATTTTGTTGAGCGGGTTAGCCCATATATATATATATATATAGTAGCGAAATCATTACGAAGAAAATAATGGGAAAATACACAGCACAATGGCAATGTGTCAAGGAAACATCCACAGGAAAAGGTATCTGTATATTATTGCTCAATAGTAAATATTACACAAAAGGATTACAACACTTACAAAAGTATCTCATGTATGCGTAGATATACATTATCTTCCATAGCTACCATCGTTATGTGAACTTCCCCACCAGTTCAAGAACTTCCACTGTTACATGAACCACCATTGTTCACGATTTTTTCTTTTGATTTTTCATTGTTCTCACAATTCCAACAATCTGCACCTTGAAAAACATTTACCCGATACCTTTCCCAATTCCATTCATCACATTTTCTTGAAGCCAAGAGAAGACAAACACCACCACAAATTCTCTAACAATGCAAGTTTTGTAAACATGTCTACATAATTTTCTTGAGTATGGACTTTCTTAAGAGCTACTCCACCTCCATCAATAACATGTCTTACAAAAAATGTTATTTAACTACAATATTCCTAGTGTTACTAAGATAAGATGGATTGTTATCCAAATGAACGACACTTTGACTATCACATAACACATTCACCTTGTGAAATGTCAGGTCTTGTACATACCATCGCATACATTAAGCTTCATATTGCACTAGCATGCGACATAGGAGAAATATAATCCATTTTCTTCTTTATTACTAGGAAACAAATTTGAAGAAATCTTAAAATGGGAATCCAAACCAATCTTTATTGGTTTAACATTATTCATATGGAATCTCAGAAGTGTCCTCTCTACATACTTCTATTGTAAAATCCAAAGCTTACCATGTTTCCTTTCTCTGTGTATTTCCATGCCCAAATTTTGTTTTGCTTCTCCTAGGTACTTCATATCAAAATCCCTAGCCAATTGAGCCTTTAACATGTTGATCTCAACCATGATTTTTTTTTCTACAATCATATTATCAACATATAAAACCAGGATAATGAAAATATCATTTTATAAAATTTTGAAGTAAACACAATGGTCATACTCACTTCTTGTAAAAATTTATCTTACCAAGAATGAATCAAACTTCTTATACCATTGCATGGGAGACTACTTTAGGCCATGCAATGACTTCTTGAGTTTGCAAACAAATATTCTTTTGTGATCCTAAACAAATCCTTCTAGATATTCCATATATGTTTCCTCATCTAAATCTCCATGTAAAAATGTTATTTTAACATCTAGCTTCTCTAACTCAAGATCGAGTAAATAAACTAGTTCTAACATAACACGAATAGAAACAATCTTAACAGATGATGAAAATATTTCATGGAAATCAATAACTTTCATTTGAGAATACACTTTTCCATCATTCTTGCTTTATATCTTTCAACTTTATCATAAACACCCTTTCTCAATTTCTAGACCCATTTGTAACCAACAACTTTCCTTCCCTCTGGGTGTTCTACCAAGTCCCATGTTTTATTCTTCTGCAAGGCATCAATTTCTTCTTTCGTTGCTATTTTCCATTTACCACTTTCAAAATTATTCATCACTTCTTGATAAAAACAAGGTTCCCCTTCATTATAAATAAAATCAATAAATGTAATATAATCTCCATACCTCTTAAGATGATTTCTGACCCATGTATATCTCCTCAGAGTTGGTTGTGGAATTTCCACATTTTCCTATGTTCTTTTTGCATCATCATCTATGTATTCAAAATATTCTTCTTGCTCCTTATATTTTTTAGATGGATGAGTTTCCAACTAAATTTTTTGATTTTGTGGTACTTGTTCTTGTTTCATTTCAACATCTACTATGTATGATTTTGTGAGAGAAGATTCATCAAATACTACATCTCTACTAATTATGATTTTATGGTTAGTAGAATTCCACAATATGTATCCCTTAACTCCATAACCATAACCAAAAAAGATATACTTCTTTGATATAGGGTCACAACCAAAAAAATTAGAGCATAAGAATCACAACCAAAAAAATTCAAATTTGAATAATGACACTAATGACATATCCATACCTATTTAAGAATAATACAGTTTATTGCAACTGGTGGTTAATGGTATACTAGATAGCAATATGTAGTAATTGCTTTTGCACACAACTCTTGGTGCATCTTGGCATTACTAATCATGCTCCTTGTTCTCTCTAGAAGAGTCTTGTTCATGCATTGAACCACACCATTTTTCTACGTAGTATAAATTGTGGTTATATGCCTTTTGATCTTAGCTTCCTAGCAATGATTTTCAAATTTCAAATATGTGAACCCATGTCCATTTTTTTTCTTAAACACTTGATTGAACTTCCATTTATCTTTTCAACCAAAGCTCTAAGTTGCTTAAATACATCAAAGAGAACATATTTTCTTTTGAGAATACATAACCACACCTTTATATAGTAATCATCTATAAATGTTACAAAATATGATGACCCTCCAAAATAAGTTGTAGGCGATGGCCCCCAATCATCTGAATGGATATAATATAGAATACATTTACTTATATGACTCCCTAGCTTAAACTTGTGTCTACACTACTTCCCAAAAACACATTTCTTGCAAAGATTCAAATTCAAATATTTTAAATATGGAAGTAACTTATGATTTATCAATATATTTATCCCTTTCTCACTCAAATGACCCAATTGTTGAGGCCATAAACAAATAGATTCATTTTATTCCTCAGATACCACTGCTTATTCATTTATTTGAGTACTCCCTTCTAGCTTGTAAAGGTTCCTAATCTTTGTAGCCTTCATTACCACCAAAATTCCCTTGGACACCTTCAGTGCTCCACCTTGAATTGCAAATATATAACATATATAATCCAAAATTCCAAGGGAAATTAAATTCTTTTTGAGTTCAAGTACATGTCTTACATCTATGAACTTTGTTACAATACCATCAAACATTTAATCTTAATTATCCCAACCCCAACATTCTTACAAGAAAATTGTTTCCCATAAGAACAATACCACCATCAATAGCTTGGTAAGAAAAAAACCAAATCCTATGTGGAAACATGTGATGTCAAGCACCAGATTCTAATAACCATGCTTCATGATATTGTGAGATATTACAAATAGATCAAACTTGATCAACCATACTTGAACTTGTCTCAATTGGATTTTCTTCCTTTTTGGAAACATTCTTGGATTATTTCCTCTTCCAACAATATTTTTTGACATTCCTTGATTTATTATAATACCAACATTATATTTTACCCATTTCATTCTTCAATTAGATCTATATGCACCTCTCAAATTTCCCCCCTTTTATTTGGATCAACCCTAGCCACTATTGCTTCTAATGTGGAGGTTTCTATATTGGATTTCCTCTACACCTCTTCAGATAATAAGGATCTCACAATAGAATCACAATAAAGAGTGTCAGTTGTGCTAAAGGTGAAAGAATTGACTAAGTGGTCCCAACATTCAGATAATGAACACAATAACATGGTTTCCTTATCTTCATCTTTAATTTTTATACCCAAACTAGTTAATTGGAACATAAAATTATTGAAAACATTTAAATGATCAAGAATTTTGGTACCTTCTTTCATATATAGAATGTACAATTGCCTCTTTCAATAAATTCAATTTGTCAAGGATTGATTCATGTAAAGGCTTTCCATTATGCTCCATAAGCCTATTGTTGTTTCCTCTCCAACAATATTGAAAAGAACACCATCTTCCAAACAAAAATGAATGGTTCTAAGAGATATTACATATAGATAGTCCTAGTCCTTGTTAAACATACCCACGGGTTTATTTTTCTTTCCTCCCAATGCTTTTTGAAATCTTTGTTGTACCAACAGATCACGCATCTTGATCTTTTGCAACACATAGTTATTCTTCTCATTGAACTTCTCCACCTCAAACTTTGCATTGGAAATATTCTCCATTGGAACAAACACCAAAATCTAACACAGTTAGTTTATTTCTTGGCTAGAGAAACATTTCACAACTCTCATATCCACACATACACCCCTACCAAATCAAACTTTGGATTTTTTATTTTTAAATATGCCTCAACCAAACCAGGTATAACCCCTCCAAATGGAACTTTGGAATTATATATATATATATACCTTCACCAAATCGACAAACCGATCTCTACGGTCTCCACTAAATCATGCACATATAAATCTCCACAAACTTCACCAAAATGAGCAAGGGTTTGCATTCAACCTCCGCAGCCTTACTGTCTCACTTGAAGAGTCAGATTGGAATAGTCCTATGGTGGTACAACCAAATAAAATAGGTGGTATATGTATCTATGTTAATTTCAGGAGTCTCAATGCAACCTACATCCATGACCCCTTCCCTACATCGTTCACAGATGAGGTACTAGAAAATGTTGGTGGCTAGGAAGCCTACTCTTTTACATATGGTTTTTTCGAGTACCATTAGGTATGGATCATAGAATATTATCAAGCTAAAACCACTTTTGAAATGGAATGGGTTTCCCTCATGTACATTGTCATGCCCTTTGGCCTCAAGAACACACATGCAGTCTTTTCGCAGATAATGGTTGCAGCTTTCAAAGAATTTATTCACAAATTCCTAGAAGCTTATCTAGATGATTGGACTGTGTTCATCTTGTTGAAGGAACATATGTAGGCCCTTCACTTAATGTTTTATGGATGTCACCATCTCAAGATTTATTTCAACTTGAAAAAATGCAGTTTTTTCACCCCAATTGGTACATTAATAGGCCATGTTGTCTATAAGGAGTGACTATTGGTAGACCCAAATAAGATTGTTGCTATACTAGACATGGTATCCCCCACCTCAGTTAGAGAGTTGTGCATCACATTGGGTCATACATGCCACTATATATGGTTTATCCGGAATTATGCCCAAATTATTGCTCCGATGGAGAAGTTGTTGCAAAAAGACAAAAAATATATTTGGACAACAAAATGTCAGACTGACTTGGATACTTTGAAAGAGAAACTGGTCACTACAACAATTCTTGTATTTCTTGACTGGTCCAAAATCTTTCATGTTCACATCGACGCCTCATCAATTGTTCTTGGACCAGTCCTTTTGCAGACCATTGAAGGAAATATTCACAATCCACTATACTTATCAATTCAGAAACTATCTAACACTGAAAATAATTACAAAAAAATTGAGTGCAAAGGTCTTGTCGTGGTTTATGCCTTGTAGAAGTTTCACCACTACTTCTTGGGAAACCATTTCAAATTATTTACAGACCACTCCACACTCAAGTATTTGGTAAACAAACCATATTTGGGTAGATGAAGATGTCATTGGTTTCTACTCTTTCAATAGTTTGACTTTGAGGTTGTGGTCAAACCAAGAAAATACAATGTTTAACCCGGTCATCTCTCATGGATTGAGACCAATGAAGCTGCTAAGATCCTTGATGATGAACTCCCTAATGTGAAACTATTTCATGTTGAGGCTATGCCTGATCAATTGGCCGAAATAGTGGCATTTCACATGACTGAACACACTCCCATAGGGTATACAACATCATATCATCGTCGATTGGTGGCCCATAGTGCCAATTATTAGTTGATTGTCGAGAAATTGTATAAGTTGGGCATAGATGGAATCCTGCGTCGATGTGCATTAGAGCATGAATGAGATCCTAATTTTTATGAAGCGTATGAAGGTATCAGGGGAGGCCACAATGTCGGTAAGGCTACACCGCGAAAATTTATGCACACTGGACTTTGGTGGCCCTCCCTATTTTCATATGCCAATAACTATTTTTAGTGTTGTGATGTCCGTAAATGCAATGGAAAGTCCTGTCGAAGGGATTAACTTCCATTTTGTTTTGGTAACAGTGTTAGAGCCATTGGACAAAGGGGAAATAGACTTCGTGGGACACATCAACCCACCTACGTGGCACATTGGCACATGCTACATTATTTCCACTTATCAAATATCTAACGAGATGGGTTGAAGCTGCACCAGTCAAGGATTGTACATTAGAGACAATGACACACTTCATTTTTTAAAATATCATCACTAGGTTCAAATGTCCAAGGGTACTGATGAGAGATCAAGGGTCACATTTTTTGAATGAGACCATTTTGAATCTCACTAGGGATTCCATAATACATCACTAGAATATCACCCCCTATCGCCCTCAATCAAATGGTACGGTTGAAGCTTTCAATAAAATTTTAGAGCATTCTTTAACCAAAGTTTGTAATGTGCAACGTGATCACTAGGACAAGTGGATCCCTATAGTATTATGGGTGTATCGGACAACATGAAAAATGATGGCAAAGAATATTCCATTCTCACTGGTCTATGGAAAATAAGTAGTCATGCCACTCGAATTTGTGGTCCCTAGCCTCCGGGTGGCCATCCACACCTAGATGAAAGATACACAATCCCTTGAACACCTATTAGACAAAATAATGGAAATAGAGGAAGAAAAAATGATAGAGAGTTTTAGTCAAGTGGATGATAGAGAGTTTTAGTCAAGTGGACGAGAAGGAAAGACAAAAAGAATATCATGATCACAACCTCCGCTAGAATATCCTCCAACCTGGCTCTTTCTTTTTGTTATATGAAAACAAATATTTACACCATATTGGTAAGCTACACATGCGGTGGATGGGTCCTTTTAGGCTAGTCAATATCAATGAAGTAGGTGTTTCCAATATAACAATATTAAAAGGAAAATTGCTCAAGGGTATCATAGGCGACATACTTTACATTCTGACAACATAGCATTCATATCGGTCATGTATGTGATATCGATAAAGTTCCAAGTTGTTCAAATCATCTAGATTTCCAAATTTGACTATGTCTTTGAAAAAATTATAGATTCATGGTCATGACTGACAATTCACATGGGATTTGGAGGCCTTGTGTTTAATCTCATTGAAAGGGAAAGTAATCCAATATGGGAACTTCACACTTGCCACAAGTACACATTCAGTTACAACATCACATTCTCCAACAAGCATCTCTAGTACAACATATTTGTAACATTATATCCCCGTAAGTAATATTTTATTTCCACTTTCTACTTGTCCTTCAATCCATCCCCTCCATCGGATTTTCCTTTCCATCCTTCATCCTCTTCTCCACCATATTCCCTTTATATATATCATGCCCCAAACATTCTCTCTGGATTAATTCTCCACACACCAGTCCCTATCAACTCCATTGAATACTTCCTTCCTCATTTCGTTGGGGTTATCCTACTCCCCTATCATGGCGTGACTTAGTTGACGTTCCATACTATCTTATTCTCAGTTCATTCGAGAAACTCAAGGGGCTACACTACATTTTTCATGAATATTGTTAGTATATAACCCTTTGATCGGTCAAGGTCTGTTCCTTTCCTATCCTAGACTGTACCAACTCAGTAATCCACAGTTTCTTGAACTTTGTTTTATACTCACGGCTGCTCACTAGCTCCCTAAGCCAAGATCTACTTGAGTTGTCAAAATGCATCACCCTCTTTGTTGATAATATGAGACACTAATCAATTTATTTCCCAAATCCCTCCTATCATCCATCATCATCAGACCTCCTCCAAAAGCAGTGAGGCTGGGCCAAATTCATCTATTAAAACCCATTTCTATTATCCCTACTATCACATCTTGTCATCAATCCACAACTTTCCATAATTAGAGTGGCCAAGACATCCTTCTTGGCCTGGCCCTCCTAGAAAAAAAATAAATAATAATTCTCTCCCTTAATGCAACCTCACTTATCTTTAGTGGTGCTTCATTAGGGACTTTAAAATTCTCTCTAATTCATATCCATAGGAACCAGTGAAGGTTTTGGGTCGAGCGACTGGCCACAGCCATAGCTTGTCTTGAATAACGATGATCTAATCCTACTCAAACTATCTACCTTGATAATATGCAACAGTTGGCTTGAGGACAAGCCAAATAATAGTGGTGGGGGGATGTTGGCACCCAAATTTTTGGGTTAAATATTGTGTCCACACAAACGAATTTGTATGCACACATTCCAAGTTTTGTCTAAGTTTTGTGCAAAGAATGACCTAAAGTGCGCAATGGACCAAGTTTTATCAATTACGTGCCAAGCTTAAAGTCTACCAAGTGCACACCAATCCGAGTTTTTTCAGTTGCACTGGAAATCAGAAGATGCCCTTCGGAATCAAAAAATGAATCATTAGGAAGTCTTCCTGAATTATTACTGCCAACAACACCATGGAACATGGGACAACCAGAGGATGAGTTGTCTTGGCAGTTAATATTTCCTTGATGTAGAAATCCTATGTGGAATGTTGGAAGGTGAATTAATCGTGCGAGGAATTTCATCAGTAGAGTGAGTGGAGCATAGAAAAAGAGATAGAGCTCATGATCAAAAGAAAGATATAAAAGGAAGCAACAACAACATAGTTAGATTTAGACAATGGGTGATAGAGTTTGATAATGTTGGACAATGCATAGAGTCCTTCGTGGAGAGCTCACTCTGATCCTATTGTAATATTGTATTATTGTTTGAATATACGCAGAGTTTGCCATAAGTTTGTAGTATGACAAGGTTGCGCATTCTGCACTATGTTGTAGATTCAAGGAGCCACTTAATGAACATATGATGCTTTGTTGTTCTCGAATATAGTGTAGTTGATTTAAAATGTATGTCTGATTTGAATGGAATGAAAGGAATAATAATACTACTGATGTTTTGATTTATTTGGTGTCTATCATGTGTTGTTGGGATTTGTGTGTGTACAACTTTAATTCCTAGTCCTTATAAGTTACCAGATATTAATCACCTATACGCCAATCTATATGGATAGTTGTCTTCTTTCTCTACTCCATGTCACAAGACCTTATGGTCTCTATGATCCTTTATTCATCTCAGGTGATACCTTCTCCAGCCTCGTTCAAGGATTGATATGTCGATGCGTTGGGTTTTTTTTTGGTTGATTATGGACTATCCCTAGGTATAAATCCCCCAACGTGAGGAAAGACATGCACAAACATGGAAAAATGACACCAAATTCAATGTTAAAATGAATCTATACTAATTACTACAAACAACTCGTCATCTCACATTCATTTCCTTCCACTACATCTATCATCAAACATATTGCTTGAAGTTTCGAAATTATAAAAATTTTGTACATCTCATTATATCCATTCAATAAAAACTTCAACAATGTGATTGAAAAGAACTTCAACAAGCCATTGTTTTATAATCATAACTTAGTATATTTGTTAATTGATAACCATTATAAAAAAACAAATTAAAATTGTAATGTTTTGAGCTAAAATTACATTTTTTTAACATTTTGTATCCTCAAAATAATATTGAATTTTTATATTTTCATAATAAATTATATTCTCATATATTGTTGTGAAATATTATGTCAATTTTTTTACTACCATATAAATAATGGACTCAATAAAAAAAACACAAGCTCAATATCAAGAATCTTTTCTTTTCTAATCCATTCAAAAAAAAATCTTTATGTTCCTTTTTAAATTCACAATCCCTTCAACAAACATTAATGATAAAATACAATAAATTCCTTTTCAAGAAGTGAAAATATCTAATACAATCTAAGAAAAATACCAAAAAATAGATATATTCCATTCTACCCTATATCCACCCCTAATTCCCTTCGACATTTACTACATTCACTTTAAGGGCATGCAAGTATATATATTATGATGGACTTAAACATGTAAACTTGAAAATAAATCAAGATGAACGCCAAAACCATCTTAAAATTAAAAACAAATAAAAATGAACATCCAAACCCTCCTAAACTTAGACACAAATCAACTTTAACACCATAATCCCTCATGAGCCAAATAGTTAGTTTAGCCGTGAATTTGGGATTTTTAGATGCATAATTGGTGTAATTATAGATGACATAGACATAATGTGTGCATCCTCGACCAGTACCATCGAGACCATCATTCAATCAATCAACGAGGTATAAGGACAACTCCATGCTTGGTATACACAAATGGAGGGGAGGTGTATGCATTGCACCGAACATTTGTTTTATAAATGTATTAAATAGTTTACAATGTTCGATTTTTTTTTAATCATATCTATGTTAAGTGACAAGACATTTGCTTGTAGATGATCACTTAAGGTTAATATGTGAATGAGGCAGTTTTTCCCTGGGGTGTTTATATTTCAAACATGCGATTTAGAGAATTTATGTCTAAATGACTTGCAAGAAAGGTTCTTGGAGAAAGGGACCATGAAGCACAAACATTAAACATTCAAATATAATAAACACAAATTCCTGACATCCAGCGTAGTTGAATGCAAATTCAAATTTGTTTTCTTTGTTTTCTTCGAAATTTATCAAATATTAATAACACACACAATACCATTCTAAAATAATAAACACAATTTCTTGGCATCCAACATAGTTGAAGGAAAAAAAAATTAGCATTTCGAAATTAGTTTTCTTTGAAACCTATCAAAAATTAATAATGTATGTTACATATTTATAGAATCTGTTCCATATTTCTGGAAATTTAAATGCGTTTTTCATATAGAATGGGATTGGGGCTCCAGCAAACCATAAAAGAAATAATTACAAGAAATAGAATTGTAGAAAGAAGAAGTGTGAAGTGCGCGACGGTAGAGAGGAAGACCTGAAAATAAGAAATTAGAAGTTATTAGTCTTTGGTTAGAGATTTCTATTTAAATGGGTATAATAAAAGGATTGATAAAGAAAACAAGATGACATCAGTATAGACTTACTATGAAGCGGATGCATTTTTGTTGGTGTCATCGACGGTCCCTAGAATCGTGCCAATTGGTTGCTACCCTTTGTTGATGAGGATGTCCATTCTTCGTTAGAACCATTCTTCAATGTATCTTCTCATGGGGGCCACATTGATTTCATCCTGGATTTCTATGTCGAGAAGCTCATTTTCTAATTTCCTTAGATCCATAGAAATACTATGCAGAGTCTGTTCAATTTCTTCATCGTATGCCGAATAGTACAATAGCTAGTTCTCGGCCTCATCTACATGATATTCAACTATGCTATAAAACTTTTCAAAAGACAACCCCTTTAAAATATCAAGTTGTTCATTGAAGGCTTATTTGGTCATTGACAAGGAGGATTAAGTTTGGATCTTGAACCTCGTTGGTACTTCTGGCTAAGTCTATTTGGGCCAAGTTACTGAATAATTCTTCTTTTTCTGATATGGCTTGTTCACATGATTCGACAATGACCTGCAAGTTCTTAATTTTATTTTTCCAGCATCCTTTTATTTTTTTGGTGCGCTTTGGGGAGGGAAGACCATCTTGTCTTCTTTTCAGATCCGAGTTGTTGATGGCATGGTTGGAAAAATGGGCCAGTATCTAGTCATAGAAACATTGATCATCTTTTAAATTCATCTGCAAATGTTGGTGCACATCATATGCCCTCTTTCGAAATGAATCTATATTTTGTGATGTTTCACGAGTAACTAGCTGCATTCTTTTCTTGATGTTATTCTCTACAATTGTTCTACACGATGCGAGGAAGTTGGAGGATCCTTTTAACTTGGTTGTAGGGGTAGCAGGCACGGTTTTTGCTAAAGGACCGGAAAACTCGAGGGTAGAAATGAAAGCTTCATCCAATTCCTTGACATGGTCATTCAGTCTGTCATTATGCGCTTCAATTCCTCCAATTGAATCATGAAGAGCATCACTGGTTATGCAGTGAAATAGGGAGATTTGGGATGGCTTCATTTTCCTAAAATTAATCTCTGTATGAGATTTGTATTTCTTATTTGTTACATCTCTCTTTTCAATGACGATATTTTTATCTTGGTTGTCAAAAAAAATGCTCTAGAATACGAAGGATTCATCTTCATCAAAAATGCCAGTCTCAGTTATTTCCATTGAGGAACTATGGTGCACAAAATCTACGGACGGGCCAATTTTGTGTATGTGCTCAGTTTCAACTTCAACTTGCATCTGCTCACTCTCACTTTCGAGTTCGTCCCCCTTCCCTATAATGTTTTTTCTTTTCTTTGCTAGGGGAACTTTGTGAGAACTATCAATTTTTGTACGAGGAGGGTTCTTATCTCCTCCTCTATTTGAAGACTTATGGGTTGATTTCTTACTAGGGTGGGTCGTTGAAGTGATGCTTCATGATGTCGTGCTCTTAGGAGTGTTGGCGGGGGACTGGCCACTCTTATCACCAGATACTTTTCCCTGTTGTATGTACAACTCAGTCACGCTTTGCAATGTCTTTACATTGCAATTGTCAGAAGAAAGAGTGTTGTTGTCACTGTCTCTATCTTTGGCCAAGCATCTATTGATAAAAGAGATACTAAATCTAACTAATAGTAAATGTTCTTGAAAAATCCCATTAGGGTCGAACCCTTTTAGCCTTTCATCATATGTCAGGTTCAAGTTCTTGAAATGGCCTGCGAATTTGTCAATGTTGTTGATGTTTCTGCGCACGAAGTCCCCAACTTTCCAGGGAAGAGGAATGAACTATTTTTTTTTCTTGTTATGGAAAAAATGCAACTAGTGTTTGTATTGCCTTGCTATTTTTGTAACGAACATCTTGTGCGTGATGTAGCATGGAAGGAAAGTAGGATTTTCTTTTGAGCCAAATACCATTAGCACATTGTGATTTTCCTTTTGTTCAAGTGCACCCTTCTTGTTCAAAAACCTGGTTTCCTAGCCAGACATCCGGGGAGGATATTTTCATAACAATAAATATTTGAAAAATGAGACAAAGACATGAAAAACCTCTTATAAAAAATGGGAGTCTTTGTGCCTTCAGAGGTCTTGGTACCAGAATGTTACTGTGTTGAATTCAGAGTTTATTTTCTTGGAAGGAGACAATTTTGGAAATGGGGAACAATGCACTATTGAGAAAATCAAGTAGGAAGACATATAAAATTTATTCAATTCTTTGAATCGTGATAGTTGGGAACAGATTTCAATGGAAATTAGCTTTCCCCAATCGAAAATGAATTGTTTGTTGACTGTGAAGAACAAAATATAAATAACCATACGGGAAATGCTTGTCGAGGATTCATGTCCCGTTATTCTTTTAAACAACCAAGCAATTTTCTGGAATGGATTTCTAAAAGAACTTACCTACAACTTTGTGATCTCTTCAAGAACTTTTGTCGGGTCTTCTAGGAACTGGGGTAAGATGTCCAACCCGTTACCATGTTTTTCTAGGAACTACTTGTAGTCTTTTCCTCTGAAGGCTAGTGTTGGCTCCGAAAATCTTAACATCTTGTAAAAGACCTGAGGTGACAAAGAAACATGAGAATGGTCATGCAGTGGAATGATTCTTTGTCTTGAAATATATTTTTCGGCGCACCAAGAGACCATCTCCTTACAGTCAAAAACCTTAGGGACACAACCTGCATGAGTGATTCCATAGGTCCAAAACACTTTGTTCTTGATGGAACGAGATGAATAGTAAGAGTATGCCCTGGACCACTAGAAGTTCTGGTACTGATGTTTGAAGATATTGACTATATCTCCACAAAATTGTTGTCGACCTGCTGCCATAAGTTTACAAGAATTTTTTTTTCTCCAGAGGATGTTTGAAATGAAGAGTTGGAAGGGATAATATAATGCTGTGAAAATCTTGGTCCAATGCATGTGAATGGGAGATTTCCTCGAAACGTTCACTCATTAATGACAATTTCGATGGATGTTGCATGATGTGTTGTTAGCATTAAAGACTAGTAATTGCATACATAGAAGTGTGAACATGGTGGATATGGTAATGAGAAATTAAGCATTGGATATTTCATGAACGGGGTAATGTGACAACCTGTGTTTGAGATGAACAATCGAAAGGGGCAATATAACTCTACACATATATTGGTTTAATGTGTATTAATGGGAGATCTCCTCAAGCATTTCGCTCATTAATAAAAATGTTGATAGTTCCTTTATGCTGAGTTGTTGGCATGAAAGGTTACTAATTGCATATTAAGAAAGAAGTATGAATATCGTGGGGACAAGAAAGAGAAATAAATGAGTGTCTAATTATCAAAAGCGGTTAGGCGGGCTTCATAACAGGGTTACAAGGGACAACCGCTGGAGGTGAGGGCGTGAGGGTCAAATTGTATGTATCAGAGAGGGCATGATAGGGAAGTCTAGAGGTCTATTTGAAAATAGCAGAAGTCTAGGTAATGTTTGCAAGACACGGAACAATGGAGGTGCAAATGTGAGCCGCCAATCCTAGAACCCACAATTGAAAAAGTGGCTCAAGTATGGAATAGAGAAACGACTGGGTGGATTCATTTTCTCCAATATATTGAAACTTGTAATATATATCCCATTGAACCTTGGTCGGGTACAGTAAACAGTGACTAAGAAGTGGAGTTTTCGTGAACCCGCCAACCCGAGGTACCGCAAAAGAGATTCCATGAAATCGACAAGTATGGAAAGTCATAGAATGGGCTTCAAAATCAGGGTGACAATGGTTCTCCAGGAGATGTGACTTCCCAAAGGTCAAATTGTATATTGCGGAAATCCGTGAATGAAAAATGTGTACCATGGAAGAGGGGATGATATGGGAGTTCGGCAGTCAATTTGTATGTCAAACCCTTTCGCTCATTAATGACATGTTTAAGGTTCATGCACGATGAAGTGGTAGCATTAAATCTTGTGAATTGCATTTTCAAAGAGTGAGAAGGTGGAAGTGACAGGGAACAACAAGTAAGGAATGGCTAATTATCGAAAGCAGTTGACAATGCTTCATAATATGGCTACAAGATACAACCAATAGAAGTGGGGGGCTCAAGGGTCAAATTGTATTTCCCGAGAGTGTTGACCACAGAACATGTAACATGGAAGAGGGCATGGTGATGCATTCCTATGCACAAATTGTATATCACGGAATTGTAGGTATTGTTTGCTAGTCATGGAACATTGGAAACACAATCTTGAGCCCACCAGTCTGGTAACCCGCAATGGAAAAATATCTAAGTATGAAACGGGGAAAGGGCAAGGTAGAATCGATACACAACACATGTACAATGCAATGGAGATACAGCCAACCTGGGGCTAAGTATTGAAACGAATGGCGGACAGCTGTGTTCATGATGGGGCATTCATGTAACATGGAAGAGGGCATGGAAATAAAAAAATATCACAGGAATTGTATATTGCGTTATTGTGGGTACTGTTTGCTAGCTGTGGAACACTAGAAACAAAATCTTGAGCCCACAAGTCCGACAACCCACAATTGAAAAAATTTCTAAGTATGGAATAGGGAAAGGGCAGGGTAGACTCGATACATAACACATGTACAATGAAATGGAGATACAACCAACCTAGGGCTAAGTATTGAAATGAACGGTGGATGGATGGGTTCATGACAAGGAATTCCAGCGGAAAAATTGTATATAGCAGAACTCTAGGCACTATTTGCAAGTCGCGATAGATTCAAAACACAATTTTGAGGCGATCAATCTGGGAAACGACAATTGAAAAAGTGTCCAAGTATTGAATAGGGAAACACTGGGCTGGACTTGTTTTCTCTAAGGGTCTAATTGCATTTCTTGGGAGTGTTGACTGCAGAACATATAACATGGAAGAGGGCATGATGAAGCATTCATGTGGAAAAATCGTATATCGTGGAATTTCAGGTATTGTTTGCTAGTCATGGAACATTGGAAACAGAATGTTGAGCCTGCCAGTCCAACAACCTGCAATCGAAAAAATGTCTAAGTATGAAAAAGGGAAAGGGTAGGCAGAATCAATACATAACACATTTACAATTCCATGGAGAGAAAACCAACCTGGGGCTAAGTATTGAAACGAACGATGGATGACTGGGCTCGTGAAGGGGAATTCCAGTGGATAAATTGTATATCATGGAACTACGGTCATTGTTTGCAAGTCGCAAGATATTTGAAACAAAATTTTGAGGCCGTAATCCGGGAACCCGCAATCGAAAAAGTGTCCAAGTATTTAATAGGGAAACGCTAGGTCGAACTTGTTTTTGCTAATATATTGAAATTTGTAATGGAATATCTTCTTTTCATGTTTCTGGATAAATTTTGTAGGGATAGTTAGACCTCGAGAATTTTGCATATTAATGATGATATTTATGGTTGTTGCATGATAACATTTTAGTATTAAAACCTTTGTGCTGCATATTTGGAAAGAAGTATGAGGATGGTCGGAACAAGAAATAGTGTCTAGGAATTGGAGATTTCATGAACCTTCCAACACAAGGATCCAAAATATGGTGACAAGGTATCCCTAGAAGATGTGAGGTCCTGAGGGTCAAATTTGTTTGCTCAAAAAATTTGAATGCATAATCTGTAACATAGAAGAGGGGACAACGTTGGAGTCCGATAGTCAATTTGTATATGGTAGACGTCTGTGTGATAGTTTTTTCATACCAGTGTGTTCAGTTGTCACTAGTAATACCATACCTAATGTATATTAGGAAGGATGCAAAATCAATGGGGATGGAAGGCAAAAACAGATACTTTGAATCATTTGTGAGGCTTGGTAGAGTGAAGATTGCGAGTTGGAAGAGTTCGCGGTGGAATGGTAGATCACAGAAGTTTTGAGTGCAATATGTATATCACAGAACAAGAAGTAGTAGAGCTCGAAAGTGCCAACCCAGCGACCGCGGCCATAAAATTGGTTATGTATGGAAAGGAATAGTGGCCCGACAGTCAATTTGTATATGGTGGACGAACGGGTGCCAATTTTTTGTACTAGTGTGTTCAGTTTTCACTAGCAAGACCATAATCAATGTATATTAGGAAGGGCATGAAGTCAGTGGAGATGGAAGGCAACGATAGATATTTTGAAACATTTTTTATTCTTGGTAGAGTGAAGATTGCGAGTTTGAGGAGTCTACGGTGGAATTGTAGATCACGGAAGTTTCGAGTGCAATATGTATATCACGGAACAAGAAGCATGAGAGTTTGAAAGTACCAACCCAACAACCATGACCATAAAATTGGTTAAGTATGGAAAGGAACAATGGTCAATCGGATTCGTCATGTCAGGATATTGATGGAGATGAAAATATGTCAGCCCACCAATGCTGGAACCTATGATCATTGAAACGAGACTAAGTATATAACCATAAAGAGATAATAGAGGGGAAGAAGAAAGGGAAAAATGGCTAAGTATATCACTGTAGAACATATATTGTTCGTTTATTAATTCTAATCTTTTCAAACTCTTGGTGAGTTATAACTAGTAAAATCATAAATTGCAAATCATAGTTCTTTGAGTGCAATATTTATATGATGGAACAGGGTACAGAAGTGTTGGATACTGCAAACCCAGGACTCAGTGGTCAGATAATTGGCTAAGTAATGAAAGGGACCAAGGTCGATCAAGCTCATGGTGTGTAGATATATATAAAGATAAGCATCCTTAGATATTTTGAAACATTTGTGATGCTTGGTAGAGTGAAGATCGTGAGTTCGAGGAGTCTATGGTGGAATTGTAGATCACAGAATTTTCAAGTGAAACATGTATATCACAGAACAAGAAGCAACAGAGTTCGAAAGCACGAACCCGACAATCACGGCCATAAAATTGTCTAAGTATGGAAAGGAACATGGGTCGGTCAGATTCGTCATGTGAGGATATTGATGGAAATGAAGATATGTCAGCCCGCCAATCCTAGAACCCATGATCATAGAAAGGTGACTAAGTATATAAGAATAAATTGATAATAGAGTGGAAGAAGAAAAGGGAAAAAGGGCTAAGTATCTCACAGTAGAACATCTACTTTTCGTTTATTAATGCCAATATTTTCGAACTCCTGGTGAGTTATTACTAGTAAAAGCATAAATTTCAAATCACGGTTCTTTGAGTGCAAGATGTATATGATGAAACAAGGGACATAAGATATGGATACCGTAAACCCGGGACCCGGTGGTCAGATAATTGGCTAAGTAATTAAAGGGACCGAGGTTGGTCAGGCTCATGGTGTGTAGATATAGATAAAGATAAGCATCTACCAATCTACGAATCTAGGAACGGTTCACAAATTACGTTCAAATCCATAAGTAATAGAAAGAAAAAAAATCAGTGGATGGTTGGGCTTATAATGGGGCATTCCAGTGGACAAATTGTATATTGTGGAACTCTGGGCATTATTTGCAAGTCCCAGAAGATTTGAAACACAATTATGAGGTCGTCAATCCGGGAACCCGCAATCGAAAAAGTATCCAAGTATGGAATAGGGAAACGTTGACTCGGACTTGTTTTCACTAACATATTAAAATTTGTAATAGCTCTACCATTACATGGGAAGATATTTGCATGTTCGTGGACAAGTTCTGTACGGACAGTTAGTCCTCAAGACTTGTGCTTATTAATGACAATATTTACAGTTGTTGCATGATGGCATTTTAGTAATAAGCATTTGTTGTTACATATTTGAAAATAAGCATGACGATGGGTAGAACACGAGACAATGACTAGTAATTGGAGACTTCGTGAACCTACCAGCGCATTTGTATATGGCGGAGGTGCAAGTGCTAATTGTTTCGTACCACTGTGTTCAGTTGTCACTAGTAAGACCATAATTAATGTATATTAGGAAAGATGAAAAGTAATTTGACACATCTTGCGAGTTTGAGGAGTCTGTGGTGGAATTGTATATCACCTAACTTTTGAGTGCAAGGTGTATATCACAGAGAAAGAAGAAGTAGAGTTTGGAAGCACCAACTCGACAACTACGACCATAAAATTGGCCAAGTATGGAAAGGCACAATGGTCGATCAAATTCATCATGTGAGGATATAGATGGAGATGAATATATGTCAATCCAAAAAACCCTGGAGGCCACAATATTAGAAATGTGACTAGGTATATAACCAAAAAACGATAATAGACAGAAAGAAGAAAAGGGGAAAAGGGATAAGTATCTCACAAAAGAAAATCCACTGTTCATTTATTAATGCCAATCTTTTTGAACGCTTGTTGAGTTTTCACTAGTAAAATCATAAATTTAACATCATGGAATTTCTTTGGTTGCAAGATGTATATGAAGGAACATGGGACATAAGTGTTGGATACCACAAACCCAGGACCCGATGGTCAGATAATTGTCTAAGTATTGGCCAAGAGAGTTTTTATATTTATTCCAATAGTATTCATATTAATATATATTAGTAGATTATTTGTGGTTCAAATGTAAATCATCTTCCAATTTGCATGATGCTATTCGGTTTGCAAATTTCTTTAAAACCAATAAGCAATAGAAAGAAAAAAAAGAACAATATATATATAGATATATATGTCGCAACAATTTTGTATATGCACGGATATTTCCAAATAGAAGAAGCTATAATATATGGAAAACATTGAACAAGAACATGACGCCAACACTTGAGTTTCCTTGTAATAGTCATTAATTCATTCTATTTACGAGACCCTGAAGAATGAAAGTAGAACAGGTCCTTGCATTTCTTTCTTTAAGTATAGGGCAAGTGCCACATAAGTATGGCCCATGACAAATTATTCTTCCATGTAAAATGTAAGGAACGAACAAAGTAACACTTATTTATATCGAAATGTTGGGAAACAAAAGAAAAAGTTCGTTGTCCATGTTTAATGACAGACACAAAAAAAGGTACAAAATAAAATAAAAAGCAATACCAGAGATTGGAAAACACCATAAAAATACCCACAAATATTGTATATTCAAATAAGTTGGGTTACAAAATACAAATGAGATCATTTGTTACAATGACTGCGATTTGGCCCGCCACCAACCCAAAAAAAAAACTATGTACAATAATGGAACTTGTGGACAGTCTTTTATAGATTTCAACTTGACGATGAAATGCTTCATTCATAAAAAACAATGAGTTGAATATCAATTTTGGGCCATGGACTTCATTGTTGCTGCCAACTAGATCTATCCCATATTTTTGAATAGTTTGTCTCTTGTAGATATGGCCTACTTGCATTGGTTGGTTATTGAACATTCCATACTTGGATAAGTTTTAATTTTTCTCTATCGTCGAAATATTGGGGTTTAAGGTGCTTTGTAATGTTCCTAATCATTGACATCAGAGACAACTTAGAAATTGGATTCATGGCAAATCCAAAGATGAGGGAGTGTTTTTATATGTCATCAGCTTTGGGGGCAACAAATCCTGCTAGGCAACAAAATCTGAGACAAAAAATAAATTCAGGTATTTTTTTTACTGCTATTCTCCCTGCATTCGATCATCTGTTTGGTTGAAAAGCCTACCTGAAGATTTGTATGTTGAAATTCTTTGTTTTATTACTGTAAATTGGAAGGGGCATCCAAGGGAGCTGCAAAATGTATCTCTTTTTAAGTACATAGCTTCTTATAGAAGCACAAATCTATAAAGTGTATCAAATGTTGCAGATCACATCATAATATATCGCTCGTTGTAGGGGTGGCAGACATGGAGGCCCACAAAAAATGGTCTGGAATGTTTGAAAGTGATTCCAAACATTACTTCATGATTGAATACACCTAGAAGGAACATATAAAATTGGATACCCATGAACGTGAAAACTTGTATGCGCGTTTGAATCAACATTCTAAAATTACAAAATGTTTTATGCCAAAGCTATAAAAAAATTGATAGACATGAAGTTTCTATGTCAAAGATTTCTAAGAGAACTATGGATACAGTAACAGACTCGACATACAATCTACTTTCGATCACTACTGATACTAATGTCAAGTGTAAGAATTCGTGATCCCAGGTTCTAGGTAGTTTGACCTTCATGCATTCACACTGGCAGTGACCCCATGCTCTAGATAGCTTCGGCTTTCGACTTTGGCATTGGAGCTGGAAATGGGAACAATGTTATTGACATTAAGTGTAAACAATAGGAAGATTGACATTAGGTGTAAACAACAGGAAGATTGACATTATGTGTAAACAACTCTGGAATACACTAGTACATTAAGATCTCGTCTAAAGAAATAACTAAAATCATTACATCAAGGTGGTAGTAAAAGGTGATTTTCAGAAACCAAATCATTACCTAAACACACGAAACTTGTTGCAGAAGGTGGTAGTATAAAGTAATCCTCATAAAGTGTTGCAAAATCCATAATCCAGAACTCCTTCCCATTAAATTTTTCTTTGAAGTCTGTTTCCACACCCAGAAGTAGCTCAACAAACTTTGAAATAGAAACTTCTGTAATTTTATGATGTTGTTTTAACCACCCATATAGTTTCCCATACTCATGATGATCAAAATGTATAATTTACTTATGAGTATATTCGTGAATGAAATAATAGTTTGTGTCATTTCTGAATATTACACACCATTTTGCAAGCAACAAAAAGTGTGACTCCTGTGACGAAAGATAAATTATTTTGTGCTTTCCAGAATTTGACACACTTTCCAAATCTATGTTTTTGGAAGAAGCTATATAATTCAATGAAGGAACACTTTGCAGGCAACCTAAAAATCTTGTCCAGCTTGTAGCAAGAAAACAAAGAAGATTAACAAACAAATCTCTAGGCAGGATTTTCAACCAACCAAAGAATCAAACACATGGAGAACACTAATCTAAAGATACTTGTTTTTTTTTCCCTGTCTGAGTTTATGTTGGCTAATAGATTTTTTTTTCTCTCAAAACCGATGTCACATAAAACCATTCTCTCATCTTTCAATTGGGCTTCAATGGCATCTCTAAGTTGTCTAGCATGTCCATGACTAGGCACATTACAAGGAAGGCACCTTAAATCCCAACTCTTTGATGATAGAGAGAAATGGGAACAAGTATTTAAAAACAACCTTGGAGGATGACAGTATAATCTTCCATAGATTTTGTTTTATTTTTTCTATAATCGCCTAGGCCCACTTTTGTAATATATAAATAGAAGCTAGGCAATGTAGAAAGTAGTGATTGATCTATGTGATCGAAGGATTGTAAGTGTTCTGTGCATACTATGTAATACTGGTAAGGCTAAGTGCAAGGAACTGTAAGAGATCGAGAGGAGGTTTTGTGCTAAACCTAACTTGGGGAAGGAGGATATAACGAAGTGTGTAGATCTCTTGTCCTATGCAGAGTAGGGTTTTTGAGGCTCTGTGCATGTAACTGATTAACATAAGATAATATAAGAGAAGAAGAGTTGGTGGACGTAGCCCCAGAGGGGGGGGGTGAACCACATATATGTTGTGTTGCTCTGCGTTGTGCGATGTGTCAGTGTTTTTATGTGTGACTTTCTATGATATAGATTCATGTTAGGAAGAAATGATGTTTCTTTGTGCTTATAAAGGAGATTGAATGTTATATTTGACATATGTGAGTCTTCTTAGTGCTTGAATCTGCTATATCTAATATGTTCCTTTTATGCTAAGTTCTCTTAGATGTGGATCTGGTTGAATACTTTGATGCTCTGCAATTAGGGTTTGTCTGCGTTGTTACCAAGAATTGACTGATGATGAATGTTTACTTCTAAGTGCTTTGTTAAATGTTATAATCACGGATCTATGTCCCATCTAAGGTTGTAGACATCTGAGTCCTGTAACCACCCCTGCCTCTACCTCAGGTGAGATTTCATCTGCTTCACAGGTGTTGCTGAAAGGGTCGGTAGTTAGGGTTTTGTTGGTGCATTGTTGTAGCGTTGAACCCTAGGTATTCCCATATGCCAACAAATGGTTCCATTGTCGGGACCTAAAACTGTGATTGTTGGGAACTGAGAAAAAAAAGAAGATTTGTGCAAAGATCTGACCTGAAATTGTGAAACCTATGTGCGTAGATCTGTTTCCCTTGCATACAGTACTCTACTTGGTTTGTGAAACTCTGTGCTAAAGAAAGAAGTTTGATCTAAAGAAAATAGGTATGATATGAACGCTTTGTTCTCTGATAAAGGTAAGAATAGTGAAAAGTTTTAAGATCTAGAATCTTTGTGCTCTGTTGAAGATAATATTAGTGGAAAATTTTGTTTCTGAAGTATGGATCTAGGCATGTTTTATAAGATTTTTCCTAGCCTGGAAACTAGGGCAGTGATAGAAGAAACAATATTTGATAGGAGTAGATATGATAAGAATAGTGAAAGATATGTTATACCTATGCATAGAAAAAATGTTTGGACTAATGAATGGATGTAGGATCCTAGAAAGAATTTTTTGCAAGTTATCTACTATGATCCTAGCGCATAGTACAAGAAAGGATGGGGATCATTTAAGAGAAAGAGAGTATTAACCCTTTGTTACAGTTGCAAAAGAACAGGACATCTGGCTAAGGAATGCCCTGGAAAGAGACCTAGTTGCCTCTAATGCAAAGCTCTGGACCATGAAGTATCAGATTGCCCTAGAATGATTGCTAAGGTTGAAAGAATGAGTATGAAACAAGAAAACCCTAAGGCAGATCCAAAAACTAAGATTATGAAAGAACCCTAGAAAGGATCAGAGAAATTATTACTACAGATGCAAAGAACCATGAATGACCACCGACATATCATCTTATTAGAGATCTTCAAAGAAAAATAATGTATTGAAGTAAGAATAGGAGACTTCAACATTGAATGTCTTCTGGATGAGGAAATAAAGGTGAATAACATGATAGAAAGAACTTGGGAATCTAAAGGAAGGCCTGTTATGATTCCTTCATTGGGAGGAATAGGATTATTCAAAGGAAAGATGATAAACCTATGTGGAAATCTTACCCAGATATCTATGAGTGCCAATGGAACTTCGACAGAGGAAGAATTTAAAGTTGTTAAATTTATTGAGGACAACGCTCCATTTACTATGTTGCT
>JZKD02S2386697.1:384309-408639 GCA_000966675.3 Picea glauca
TATATATATATATATATATATATATATATATATATTTTAAATATTTGTATAAATCCAAATTTTAATGTTATCACTTATGTAATAATTGAAAAACTTAAAACTACAAAAACATCATAAATTATAAAATTTTAAATCCATAAAAGTTCAAAATTTATGACATAAATTTGTTTTACATATACTATTTTTTTTTTTTTTTTAAATCTAGAATTTTCAAAATAGGTCATTACAATTACCATTTTTAATTCACCGTTCGAATTCTTCAAAATATGTCATTACAATTACCATTTTTAGTTCACCAAATTCCAAAGATATCCCCTCCATATGTGAATCGTTGTGAAACTTGTTTATCTATATTTGTGCGAGACAACACAACCAATATAAAATTATTTCCCTATACATAATCCCTTGTTATAATATCAATATATTGTGTATAATCCTATTTTAAATGTATGTATTATGCAGTGAACTCTCTTTAAGGAGATGTTTTCAAATATTATTAAATAGTATTAAAAAAATATTTTTAACTTTGAAATCTAATATAACTTTTTCATAAACTTACATACATTCTAATTTTCTTTTAATTTTCTTTTTTTAAATAATAGATAAATAATTTTTTTAATAAAATGGATAATATAAAAATAAAACTACCATATCTAATAGAAGTTGATATCTAACATAAAAGTGGATCGTTTCAAAATCTCTACAGTAAATGACAATCCATTATACATAACATTTTGAAGTTGATGGCTTCAAAATCTCTATAGTAATATAGTAAATGACAATGCATAACATTTTGTTCATATAAATTCACAATTAATGTAAGTTTTACCTATATATATTGCAAACAAGTATTATAAAACATTCATTTTTTTTAATGAACATTAAGTAAATAAACCATTAATTATTCATGAAGATCATCATTTGTGAATACTTTCATTACTCTTATCAACATGCTCTTTGCACAATGGGAAAATTTGATAGAAGAATTTGGAGTGTTGGATAAGATTGTGGAGGAGGATAGCTCTCTAAATTAGTATAAGTATAATTCTTCGACTATCAAACATATCAACAATAATAGAATGGAAGAAGCATGTAAACTATAGAATGGAAGAAGCATGTAAACGTAGCTCTCTGAATTAGTATAAGTATAATTTTTCGGCTATCAAACATATCAACAATAATAGAATGGAAGAAGCATGTAAACGTTTGCAAACATTGCATACCTATGGATGCAATCCCACTTCATTCAGAGACTTTTTATATCTTCATGGACTACTATGTTAAGGAGAATGATTCCATGAAGCATATCATGTGTTTCTATAAATAAAGTGAACATGAATTGGTCCTTTTGTCCTTCAATATTTATATAGAGGTTCGTGAAAGAGCAATCAAACTTAGAGAAGCCAAGGAGCTATTTGAGAAAATGAGACCAAATGAGTCTTTTTCTTGAAAAAAATACATATAATATGATGAGAAGGTGTTATGATCAATCAAGGGACATGGACAAAGATATTATGATTCTCTTTTATATGATGGAAACTGATGTTGGAAAACTAGGGAAATAAGTAGAATAGAGAGCTAGGTATTGTTGGGCCCTCCATTTTTTAAGAGAACTAGATATTGTAAAAAGATCAAAGTTTTGTGGGAAAGCGAAACAACACAGTGGAAGACTAGAAGTAGCAGAAAGTTGTTACATCGAGAAGAAAGCTAACTGCAAGCACGCCAACAGTGAAAACAGATCATATGCAAGATTGATGAGTAAGCGGAAGAGCCAAAACCTTCAAGCGCATGCAAAGAGAAAGAGGGAAAGTAGTGGAAGCAGAATCAAGAAGGGATAATAACGAAATCAAGAAGCGGCCAAGAAAACCATACAAAATGGGAATTATGTAAAGGGAAAGGGTTGGCTATCTTCATTACTATTCTCTAGAGTTGGTTGGTTAATATTCATATTATGTTGTGTTAGACTATTGCTAGTATAATTGTTTCTTTCTCTTTTATCAAGCTATCACCATTGTTGTTATTAGGTTGGGTGCGGTAAGCTACTGCAATGGTTTTTTAGGGAATAGTTGTGTTTGCACAGTAGCAAGAGAGTCTGTAAAGGGTATGGGAACTAAGCAAGTAATGTATAAGCTATGATAGAAGGATATACTCACAGATCACAAATTCTGAAATATTGATAATACAAGAGATCATTTGGGCCCTAAAACTTTAGTTAGGATGCGTGTGATTCTGCAATTTCTCCATTGTGCAATTATTTATGTACTATGTTTGTTAATCAGTCATGATTTATGCATGTCTTTCAATGTATGGGATTATCTTTACATTGCGCAACATAGTTTATCGAATGTATATACTGGTGTAGACTCTCAATGATATAATATTTTCACATTTGAGTATGGATCTACATTGGGTTGCGTTAGATATGATGATGCATCCTCGCTAAATCACTTTATCAAACACAAGTCTCAGTCGCATGTCGAGTGAAACCTCCTTCCCTTGTGGAAGGTTGAATATCCCAGCACTACTAGACTACAATGGTATCTTTGTTGACAATCTCCGTGAACTTTGGCCTCCAATTTTGCGCAAAAAATGGTTTTGTTGTTGGGACATGAAGATTTCAAGTGAGTTTTTAGAGGATGCAGCATCACATCTTTAAGTTTGACATTGAGAATTGGTGGGAAATAAGGTATGACAAATTTATTCTGCAAGAAGTTGAGTTACGACACAAAAGTTTGAGGGTTGTGAAGAGCATTGTCTTTTTCTTGTAACCATCAAGCGACCAATATGAGATCTTCTGGATTCAATTCCTAGAAGAGGTATTTTAGTGGCTCGAATAGCTTTAAGAAGAACATGAATTCAAGAACATGAATTCAAATATTGAGTCAAGAGAATCTACAATTGGATTTTTGAGCGTTTAGCAACTCTTCAACAACTAGATCATTTGATTTCTAGAGATGTGGATTTCTGGGTACAAACCACCTTGGAAGGATTTATCATTGAATTTGTCATTGAGAACCACCAGTAATTTTCAAAAGAAGAAGTCGTATTCAGAGAAGGAGCCCGAGGAAGACTGTTGTGGGAAATCCCCCTTTTGATTAAAAGTTTTCTTGCGGAAGAGGGGATGTTACCTGTTCCACTTAGGATGGAAGTGTAAACCCCTTCGCATGAGGGCTAGGTGATTCAGGCAAGGGTTCATGGTCTATGTTCTGAACGTTCTTAAAGTATGGGGGTTTGTCAAGTGAAGAGTTCCAAAGATGAACAAGCTTAGAGGAGGGATGATATGGTAAAAAAGAGGTGGCGAAAATAGATGAGGAAGTTAATGAAGAGTCTTGATCAATCACAAAAGGAGATCGACTTCAAGGGTAGCTATAGAAGAGAGTTATAGAAGTTATGGGAGTTGTATATGCGTAGACGGATGGACAACCAATGGTTGCAGGAGAGGTTTGGAGAGAGAGGTGAAAGCTCTGGAGGAATCATATGAGAGGAAGAAAATTCAAAAGAAAGAATAAGGATATGTGCCACCCATGAAGAAGAATACTTAGTTGGAAACCCTAAAGAAGTTGTGGGTGAATCAGATCATGTGATGCCACAAGATGTTGAATCACATCACAAAATTGATACAGTACTACATAATAATGTAACCCCCCCAAGTAAAGGAATTCCATTTTGGAGGCAAAGGAACCAACCTCGAATCACCCAGTTCCTCAATGCTATCTACAAATCTGGTAAACTCTGTGTTAAATTATTTAGTAGTTTTTGTCATTTTTAATCCTTATAATCTTACAAGTTTAAATAGTAGTAGCAGAAGTGGGGTAATTTCCTTAGTCATATCGTAACCATGACCCTCAGGGTTCATTTTGATAGGCTCTCCAAGTTCTTCGATGCAAGTTAGCATGCAAGATCTCTAACTTGATACCTAGAGTTTTGGGATAAAGGGGATGATGATGTCGAACAACATTGGCTTCTTTGTGATGCCATCTAGAGGTCTCATGGAACTCTGGATGCCAACAAACTAATCAAGTTTTAGACCACCTTGAGAGGTCGTGATTTAAAATAGTATATGAAATCCATTGAACTAGGGAAACCTCATGGACACACTTTCACTCTTTCTTAGGTCAAACATAGGTTGATAGAAGAATTCCTCTTACCATAGTCAGAACAATAGGCTGTCTCTGAGTTTTGGGAGATCAAACAAAGAGATGTCAAATATTCTTGGGAGTATAACCAAAGATTCAAGGATGTTGCAAGGAAATTGGCAAACCCCATCCACAAAGACAACCAACGAGAATGGTTTATACATGGGTTGTTATCATTGATATGGATACCATTAAACTAGCTAAGGATAGATACATTAAGGAAAGACTTAGAACAAGTAATGAAAATTGAAGCAATGGTTGGCTATCTAGGAAGCTTCTTGTCTATGAGACTGATTGAAGACACTAATATTGTGTAGATGCAAGGCCAAATTTATGCATTAACCAACAAGATTCAAGAATTCACCCTCCCTAGAGCAGGTCGACAGTAGGTATGGTATACTAGATACTACACCGAGAGTCATACAGTGACATAATGTCCTAGATTGATGGGAATAGGACCCCCTCCACACCTGATGGTGCTGCCACCAGTAGGACCATTGGGAGGGGTCACTCAAGTTGTCGGTACAACACCATTTCATGGCCCTATGGACTATCATGCTTTCCAAAGTCATCAAGGAGGTCAGAGTGGGGGTTATTGTGAAATATTTTGAAGCCATGGCCGCTCCCCTATACATTGTCCAACCCTACAAAAGTATTCCCCTATTTTGAATATGGTATACTACAAATTTTGTGGGTCACCTATTCACACTACCAAGCATTGTCGTGCTTTGGATGCTCTTGCAGATAGATTGTATCGATCTTCATTTTGGGATGACGAAGCTCCTCGATGGTTTGGAGGAGGTCGCAAAGGCGAGGGTGGATTATGAGGTGGACGCACTGGTGAGAGAGGACCAATTCATTTTTACAATTACGATGAACAAGGACACCTCGTGAGGGAGTGTCCTCTTTCGAGAAGACATTGATGTGCACACTGCAGGAACAACCACCATTCCACTAAGGACTGCCCGAAATTTATTAGGAAATTGGAATATTGCGCTAGGAAATGAGGTGCCAATTTAATAAATTTTGAGACTTGACCTATCACTGAAGAAAATGAGCCCAATATTAACATTATTACTCGAGGGGGAACAAGGATTCATTTTGATATTGACAATTGCAATCAAAGTGATATTTAGAAAGAAGTATCGGTGGATGCTAAGTATGATCCCATAAGGAAAAATGATTTCTTCCATAAATACATAGAAATATTTCGACAGATGTTTAAACCTTCCATATCGACAGTTTCAAAACTAGGTATTGAGCTTCAACCAAGAGATGTAGAAAATATGTTCTCTCTGAAGGGCCTTCCAGCGAAATCACAAAAGATTATTGATCTATGGTTCCAACTTTTTGTTGATATTTTGGATGATAAACAACTCACTAAGGATTTGCGGAACACACTTAAGGGGACTTTAGAGGCTGAAGGGAGACTAGAGGAGTCAATTGTTGCTAATCTTTAGGAAAGACATACATGTAGAGCACAAAGGAGGAAGTGGATATTGGAATATAATTTAGATTAAATGCCCACATATATTAATATGAGATTAGCAATGTTATGCTAGACTTGGGGTCAAAATTCAACATACTACCAAAGAAGACTTGGGAAGCCATGGGTAATCCCAAGTTAGTCTATTCACCTATTCAATTAAGGATGGTCAATCAACACTATATCTACCATGTTGGGAGGCTGCAAAACATTGAATTGGACTTAGATGGTGTTAAAACAATAGCATACTTCGAGGTCATAGAAATAATGGGGGAGAAGGATCCATACCCAACTCTATAGGGTATTGATTGGGCATATGAGAATTACATTTTTATAGATATCAAGAAGGAAATCATGACCTTTGAATTAGATGGTATGAATGTAACCCAACCTTTATACCCTTACCAAGTTCCTTGATATACGGATCCAATCGATGAGAATATGGAACAAGATGTCTTGTATTAACTTTGCACTCTGATTATAGGGAAGGGAGAAGATTATATTAAACATAATACAAATGTATCAATAACTTGGTGAAGTATTCAGTCTACAAGTGAAGATTCAGAGGTAGCTTTCCACAACTAGCAATAGGAAAGATATGAAAATTTTTCAAGATGCTCTGCAACTATCAAAGAAATCAGTTATATTGGATCATAGATTAGAGAAAACCATGTGTATGATGGCACTTTATATTTGGGATGCTTTCTCATGGATCTGGAAGATAAAGTTGTACTAGCGCAAAGAATCCTATTACTTGATATTGCATTAAAATCATCTGCAACTAGATGGTGGGCCACTCATAAAAGTAATTTATCTTCTTGGGAAGAAGTAAAGCATGCCATTAAATATCATTTTATTTCCCCATCATAGGTCACTCAGCCGAATAAGGATCATAAGCGAAAGAGTCACACCTCAACTTTGGAGGCATATGATGGGTCCTCTCATCCAAAGGAGCATGTTGTGCATTGTATTCAGTTATGAGATGCTGTGAAACTTCCTTCTTTGTTTTGGGTGCATTAGATTATTCATTATTTGGGACAAATTACAAATGATTTGTATGTGCATGATGAGGCTCGACGATAAACTTCTTGTTGGAAAGTACCTCAAAACTAGTTCTGTTGAGACTTCTCATTCTCGAGTAAGTCTCCTGAAATCACCTTAACTTTGCAACATATTAAGAAAATATTAGTTAATGATGAATTTAAACCTCTACATACACCCACAGTCTATCCTAAACATGAATACTTACTTCATCATATCATTTACCCATCCCCTACACGAATTCCCTTGGCTTGTAGTGAAGTTGATAAAGATCTAGGAGATCTCGATGACCTAGAAGAACTTAGGCATTTGGCATTTAAGTAATATGAAGGGACCAATGATGTTAAGGACACTATTTCAGATGGTCTTAGTAGTTACTATACCAAACCCTTGAAGTTGAAGAAAGTAAATATAGGAAATAAGGAGCATCCTAAGATGACATCCATTAGGGACTATTGGGATGAACAAACCGTGATAGAGATACAAGCTCCATTGCATAAGTATGAAGATATATTCCCTACAATTTTTTCATAGTTAAAATGGATTAAAGGAGATTTAGGGGAGATAAGGATCAAGATAAATATCAACTCAAAACCAATCAAACGTAGGTCATATCGGTTGAATCCCAAATTTAAAGAGAAAGTGAAAAAGGAAATTGATAAAATGTTGGCAGCTGGGCTTATTTTTCTGGTGGATGAATATGAGTGGATTAGTCCTATCGTCATAGAAGGAAACAAGGGTAAAAATGATATCAGAGTATGTTTGGATTACATGAGTTTAAACTCATCTTGCATACATGACCCTTTTCCTACTCCATTTAGTGGCGAAGTCTTGGATCAAGTAGTAGGGAACAAAGACTATTCTTTTACAGACAAGTTTTTTAGGTATCACCAGGTCAAAATTATAGAGGAAGACAAGCGAAAGATTACCTTCACTATTGATTGGGGATCATTTTCCTATAATTTATGCCTTTTGGGATCAAGAACTCCCTAGCAATTTTATCTCGGATAGTGATTGCGAAATTTCATGACTTCATTCATAAGTTTCTTGAGGTATACCTATATGATTGGATTGTGTACAACTTACCCAAGGAACACACATGGCTATTACGAATGATGTTGTATCACTGCAGACAACTATAGATTTCCATTAATTGAAAAAGTGTATTTTTTGTGTACCATTTGGGAATTTGCTTGGACATATATTTTGTAGGGAAGGAGTGTTGGTAGATCCTGTGAAAGTTGCAGCAATTCCCAATATGTCTCCCCCTACCATTGTCAAATAGTTGAAAACTACCTTGGCCATACCGAATACTATCGCAGGTTTATTAGGAGTTACACAAGTATAAAAAAACCTTTGGAACAACTACTAAATAATTCCAAAGGGTTTCGTTGGACTCGGGACTGCCATAAAGAATTTTACATACTAAAGGAAAAGTTGAGTATTTCACCTATTTTAACTTATCCTAAATAGAAAATTGAATTTCATGTGCACATTGATGCCTCTGTGATCGCATTAGGCATTATTCTGGTGCAATCAGGGGAAGGAAATATAGATCATCCCATCTACTTTTCCAACAGAAAGCTTTCCCAGGTTGAGTGCAACTACACTACAACTGAAAGGGAAGGTTTGGAAATGGTTTATGCTTTACAAAATTTTAGACATTATTTGTTAGGAGGTCATTTTAAAATTTTTACTAATCACTCCTCTTTGAATTATCTAGTTAATAAACTTGTTTTAGGGGGCAGAATTTGTATATGGTTGTTGTTGTTCTAGGAGTTTTCTTTTGAGGTCATTGTCAAGCCTAGCAAATTAAATGTGGGGCTAGATCATTTATCTAGACTAGAGTCGGGAGAGAGAGACTGAGATATAGATGATCACCTCCTAGATGCATATATTTTCCGCATTGAGGCTATTCCTGATTATTTGTCAGACATTTCATTATTTCTAACTACTGGTACTATGTTAAAGGGCTACTCTGCAACTTAGAAGAGGCACCTAGTGGTTTCTGCAGTAGACTATCAACTAATTGTGCGCCAATTATACAAATTAGGATTAAATAACATCTTGATACATTTTGTACTTGACCATGAAAGACCTAATGTTTTATGTGAATTTCACAGTGGAGTTGTGGGAGGACATATTTGTGGCAAGGAAACTTCCCAGAAGATATTACAAGCAGGACTATGTTGGTGCACAATGTTTAAATATGCTAAGGACTATGCTTGGGCCTGCGATATTTTCCAGTGAGTCGGTAAGACATCTTGTCGTGATGAGTTACATTTACACCCTATCTGAGCCCTGCAAGCCTTTGAAAAATGGGTTGTGGATTTTATCGATCTGATATATCCCCCTGCAAAGCACTCCAAGGCAAGATACATAATTACCACAACCGATTACTTGACCCAATGGGACGAACCAGAAGTTGTACAAGATTTCTCTACAGACACAACAACGCGGTTTATTTTTAAGAATATAATTACCAAGTTTGGCTATCCTCGAAGCTTGACTAGTGATCAAGGAGCCCATTTTATCAGTGTGACTATCACGACCCTCACAAGATATTTTATGATTCATCATCATAAGATCAGTCTGTACCATCCCCAAGCTAATGGGATAGTGGAAGTATTCAATAAGATCTTGGAGATAGGGTTGACTAAAGTCGGTTGCATACATTGGGTCGACTAGGATGAGAGAGTTCTAGTTGTGTTATGGGCTTACAGGGCTACGACAAAGTGATTAAAAATGTATACCCCATTTCATTTGGTATATGGACGAGAAGTGGTAGTGCTAGATGATTTTATAACTTTGAAACTATTCATTGTGCAAGATACTAATATGACAAATTATGACTCCATCGAAGCACGGGTTGAAGAGATAATGAAACTTCAAGAAGATAGAGTCTTAGCATATTTTCATCAGATAGTAGAAAAAGGCCAACCAAAATCTTGGCATGGCAGGAATATTAAAATTAATTCATTCGTACAATATGACCAAGTCCTATTATATGAAATTAATTATTAGAAACACCCCAGAAAGCTACAAATGCATTGGGCGGGTCCCTTCATAGTTGCAAAAATTAAGGAATTAGACTGTATTGTTTGTTCTCACTAGGTGAATGGCGCATGCTCGAAGCCCTACATTACTACTCGATAAGTGAAACTATGCATTTCTCCTATAAATGAGAGTGCATATAGTAGGTAGGATAGTTCATTAATTTTTGTATTTTGGTTTCATCAATAAATCGATGATGTGTCCAACTGTCACTTGCCATAGAGTCTAGTTGTGATTGTTAAGTTGTCCAACCCAGATATCACCTTTGTGGTTGAGGAGATCTAAATCAAATATTTACATATATAGTCACTTGTTTATTTTAAATTTGTGCCTTGTCACTGACACTCCATCTATTAAATTCCATTGGTACTTTTCTTTGTCCTGTCAATTACTTGTTTGAGTCATTTAAGTCTCAACAACTATCATTATTTTCCTTGTTAACTACCAGTGGGATCATTAAATATTTTGGGCAATATTTCTTATCGCACTCTTCTCAGTAACCATGCTAGTCTGTACCCAAATTTTCTCATAGATTTTCCACATTCACTCATCCTTTCAGACATTAATTGCTCAACTCCTCACTGGTATCATGTTATAATTGAGCCTTGTGTATAGTCAGTATTGGATCTCCCTGAGAAATCTGTGATCATGCATATTTTTCCACCAGTGTTGTTTGTTTACCATCCTTTGTCTCCTAAGATGGTTCAAACTATTGGTCGAGGATCCCTTCCCAAAACCGTTATTTTGGAGGAATTTATTGATCTGTGCATTAAATTCCAAGGTGATCTTTATGGAAAATTCTAACAAGCTTGGTTGGTTGACCTTGATTTTAATAATGCATTCCTATTTCCACAAATGGCTAATCATGGCTTTATGGATTGCATAACAACAACAGATGAACAATTTCAATGGCAGTGGAAACTAGACTACATACCATTGCAGGATTATACCTTGATGAATCTTCGTGACCTACTAGTTTTTGGCACTATAGGCGAATCCGATTAGTGCACACAATTCCTCATTAGCTGCGTGCACAAAAACACCTTATGGTTAGACCGGGCTTATACCATCCATGTCGATCACCTTCATAATCTTACTGATTTGTCCATGGAATATTAGGATGTCATAGATGGCTTCCAAGGCTATGGGAAGCACGACTGAAGAAAGGGTTATCTTAGCTTGTATGATAAATAAGACACCAAATGCAAAGGTTGAGGATAAAGTATTTCCCCGATCAACGATGAACAATTTTGCATGGCCTGTTATCTCGTTTCTGGGAAAGTAATTAAAAATTACACAAAAGGCAAGTGTACCATTGACTCAATCATAGTACCAGAGTTCCCCAAGAATGGTGCACTGATTGATTGGTGCAAATACCTGCTTACAAAACTATTTCATGCTTTCACGGATGTGCATGAAAATCTAGGTACTTCATTTATAGATACTTACTGGTATCATTTTCTATGTGGAAGTGGCAACCGACGAAGGGTCACAACATCTCTCATTCTGAATATGGACGGATCACCAAACTTTTAGACTCATGGCATACCCACATAGCTAGAAAAAACTCAACAACTCACATTGTGGCCTTTATACAATGGAATAATGAACTCATTGTTGTGAAACAAGCCACAAATCTCATAGTTGATGTTAAATAGGCACACTCATAATGTTTGGTTTGAGATGAGTTGTGACCATACGTTCGTGAGACCTCTTGCATCTGATCTGACACTCTTCCATATGACTCCTCTGTCATTTTATCTCGATGAGTTTATGCTCGACAAGGAGGTCACTGCATGATCCAACTATATTTTGGTGGCCACCCACCTATTCCAAATGGATCCCATACAAATTTCATCTTAGCAGTTTTAGTTTTCATTTTGGCAGTTTGTTTCTGGCTTTTCGGGTCCTGAAATTATGAGGTCATTTTGAGGCCCTAAACAACATTTTTTGGGCCCACCACATTCACTCTGTATACAAAGTCAGAGTGTGACAACACAATGTATATTCCTCACATAGACCTTTCCAATGGGATATCGTTCACCTAAAACAAAGATCGTATGTAAAAGTTACGACCCTGAAAAGTTGATGTACCAACTTACCCCAACGGGGCCCACATGACTTTTGGAGCTTCATATCCTAGTGTTAGGTTTATGGATGTTTAGGCTTTTGGAATTCGTGTTTGAAGTAAAAATTATTTTGGAACCTCATTCAAATTATCTTCTTGCAAATGAGCGCAACCATCACATCTCTTCTCAGAGATAAGATGTCACCATTCTAGCAAGCTTGTTTCAGTCTGGATTTTACAGTTTCAACATATTTCCTTATTGAATATAATCCAAGTTTTATTGTATCTTTGTTATTGTTCATATTATATATGTGTTAATAATATATATCTATATTCATTTCATTATGCTCATAAAATCTCGATCAGTGGTAGCAGAGCGGTCTGTTCCTTTTCTTTCTTAATGCATGTCCCCGATGAGGTCAGGGTACAAAGAGTATGGTATCGATCTTGTTTCTCTTGAGGAAAAAGGATTTTTCATGCCCAAACAACCTTCCATGGTGGGAGAAAATAAATATGTTGGGACATGAGATCCTTTCAAATTGTTTCTCAAGGAATGCCTCACGCAACAAAGGAACAAGATGATGGATAGCTTTGAACAAATCCTTCAACGACTACCAGTAGGAGACAAATATTCCTCGAGCGGAGGCACCTCCCCCTTCAAGGTACATATCAACTTTAATATTCCTATATTTTAAGGTCATATAGACACAGATTTTGTAGACAAAGCGTTGAATCTGCTAGAAGGGTATTTTTCTATCCATAACTTTTCCAATAGAGAAAATATTACATTTGTGCTCCTCAAAGATGTCCCCCATGTCAAATATTGGTGGGATATTTTCTTTGAGAAAAAGGCAATAGAGGAACCCTCATTATTTACAGTCGCACTCACCTCGGAGCCCTTCAGGGATGCCATTAAGTAAGAATACTACCCTGTTGTAATTTATGATGACTTATATACAAGATGGACCACACTGCAATAGGAAAGGGACCAAACAATGCCATATTTCATGAATATCTTCCATGCCTTGCACACCAAGCTAGGTATCAAATATTCTAACTGACATTTGTTTCTTAAGTACCGTAAAGGTATGCATAGATACATCCAAACATAAATGGAGTTTTTAGACATCTCATCCTTGAGCATGGCCTATCGATATGATGTCAGAATCAAGCAAGAGCTTAAGAAAAATATGTGACAGTTTGGCTCTAGGAACCCCTCACAACAGAATAAAAGAAAGGGAATCCCCAAACCGCAGAACAAAGGGAAGAGAAAATATGAATAGCCTAAGGAAAACCATTCTAAGCCACAAACAAATAAGGACAATGGAAAGATGAAGAAAGACACTGAGAAGTGGTGTGACTTCCATAATATCCCCTGGCATAACATTGTTGATTTCCGCTCAAATTAGTCACTGGTGGAAAAATATGAAAGCCTATGAATCAGATGCGAGTTTCGAATCAGATTCAAAACTATAAAAGGGGAAAAAAATTATTGATGCAGAACCCACTGCCACCATTGCTACCACCAAGATCCATCCCGGTGAACCTAATGAGCTAAAGGAAGGCAAGAACCTATTTCATTCATAGATGTGGGTGAATGGTACTCCGCTAGACTTCATCGTTGATAGTGGTAGCTAGAAGAACCTCATCTCAGCATAAGTAATCAAGCAGTTGGATCTACCGACAATGTTGCACCCATAACCATACACCATCGGATGGCTCTGCCTAGGAAGCAATATCCGTGTCAACCAACAGTGCTTTCTATATTACTAAATCAATCCATTCAAAGATCAGGTATTGTGCAATGTTGATCCTCTTGAATTTTTTGATTTTCTTTTGGGCCAGCCTTATTTATGGAAACGTCATGTTTTATATGAGTCTAGGCCTCGTAGTGTTATTATTACTTTGGACAATAAATTGTACATGATACTCAAGGAAGTAACACCTACTTCCATTTACTTAATATCTACCAAGCAATACATGAAGCTCATCTCTTAGACTGGGAAGTTTGTCTTCTTTTTGATTATCTCTCAAAGTGAGCAAAAGGTCGTAGCCACATACATGGCCTCCGTGATCGAACTCTCCATGCAGTAGAAGAAAGTGGATAAGGTCGTGGAAGAATACAAAGACATCTTCTCCTCACCCACTGGGGTACCTCTATACTGTCAGGTCAACCATTCAATTGATCTGACCCCTGGTGCATCGCTACCTAATGGGGTAGTATATCACCACTCTCTGTTAGAAAACGAACAGATCAAGAATCAAATAAATTCTCCAAAAGGGGCACATCTGTCCCAACTCATCACTATGTGGAAGCCAAATTGTGCTTGTGCATAAGAAAGACAAGACCTGGCAAATCTCCATCGATTACCAGGCCCCTAAATAAATAATAGTCATGAACCGGTACCTGATTCCCCGAATCAGTGATCTCCTTGACCAAATAAAGGGGGGGGGATACTTTAGTAATATTGATCTAAAGTCTGGATACCATCAGGTCCCATTAGAGTAGACAGATGTATGGAAAATTTCCTTCAATTCCAAAGAAAGTATTTTTGAATGGTTGGTCATATGCTTTGGTTTAAAAAAATCCCCAACAAATTTCATAAGGACGATGGAAAATATCTTGCGGCATTTCACCAATTCCTTTGTGGTGGTGTGTCTGGATGACATCCTCATCTACAAAAAGAATTGGGTGGAAAACTTGTGGCATATTCAGTAGGTTATGCACACTCTGCGACAACACAGGCTATATGAAAATTTGGAAAAATGCTCCTTTGGCATGGACAAGGTCCAATACCTAGGCTACATTGTTGATGAACATGGGGTATATGTGGATCTAGCCAAGACCTAGGTCATTCATGATTGGCCATCCCCAACCAAACTCACTGAGCTTTAGATATTTTTAGGCCTTTCCAATTTCTATCATAGGTTCATGTTGGGATTCTCCCATATTGCATGGGCCCTCAACCAAGTAACCATGGGTGGTTGTAAGGAAAAGTTTGTGTGGGTCCTGCCACATCAACAAGAATTCGATGATTTGAAGAAATGCTTATTCTCAACCCAAGTTCTTTCATTACCTGACCTGCAACAACCCTTTGAGATCGAGACAAATGCTTCCAACTATGTTGTGGGAGAAGTTCCCACTTGGAACAAACACCCCATGGCCTATCATAGTGAGATACTATTATATGCCATCTGTAAGTACCATACTTATGACAAAGAAATGTACTCCATTGTGCAATATTTCTGCCAATAAAGGCCTTACATTCTCGAGAAGGAGACAATCATCCACACCGATCATAAGCCACTACAATTCATGCAGACTCAGGGAAAAGTGCAGAATGACCTCCATCAAAAGTGATCCACATAATTTCAATAGTTCCATTTCAACATCAAGTATAATATAGGAAGAACCAACTTCTTCTTTGATTGCCTCATCCACCCACCAGTTTCATCACTCACCATGGTGTTAAACTCCCGCAGCCACGAGACCTCCAGATGGCCCCCACTCTATGAGAGAGATATTGACTTCACTTCCACCTACCACATGCTGGGTGAAAACACAACTGTCACTAATTTCCATATTCAGGATGGGTTTTTGTTCCATCTGGGCCATCTCTGTGTTCCATCAAGTGAGCGAGTGAAGATTATTTGGGAATCCCACTACAGTCAAGCGGCATGACAATTCGACGTACAAAAGACAATGGTAGTTATGCAACAACATTTCTATTGGTTGAAACTTTGACATGATGTCATCAAGTATATCAGGTTCTACACTACCTATGCCATTTCCAAACCAATCATTAAGACACAAGTAATGTACACCCCTATTCCCGCTCTTAAAATACCTTGGGAATCCATCTCGATGGACTACATGTCATGCATTTCGTCAACCAAGCAGGGAAATGACTGTGTTTATGTGGTGGTTGATCATTTTTCTAAAATGGCNCACATACATATTTCATCTTGGCAGTTTCAGTTTTCATTTTGCCATTTTTTTCTAGTTTTTCGGGTCCTGAACTTTCGAGTCTATTTTGAGGCCCTAAACAACATTTTTTGGGTCTTCCATAGTCACATTGTACATAGAGTGAAAGTGTGATGGCACAATATGTATTCCTTGGATATACCTTTCCAACAGGCTATCGTTCGCCCAAAATAGAGATTGTATGCAAAAGCTACGACCTCGGGAAGTTCATGTACCAACTTACTCCAATGAGGCCCACATGAATTTTGGCGCTTCATCTCCTAGGGTTAGGTTTTTGGATGTGTAGGGTTTTGGAATTCATGTTTTATCTAAAAAGGATTATGGAGCTTTATTGTAATTCTATTCTTGGGAATGAGCACATTCATTACATCTCTTCTCATAGATAAGTCGTCACCATTCTAGCAATCTTGTTTCACTCTGCATTTTATAGTTTCAAATCATGCATGATGAACTAAAATTCATAAAATCATGGATGCAAATCATGCATGATGAAATAAACTCCCTAACTAAAGTGATTAATAATAGAATTAACATTAATTCATTCTCTAGTAAAAGTGCACACTTGTCTAGGAGGAGAATAGTCCTGTGCAAGGAGGAATATTCAAGGTGAAGTTCACTTCATTCCTTGTCACTACCACCTACTAAAAATAGACCTACTATAAATAACTACTTTCTAAAAATAGACATGCTATACTAGTCATGCTATAAATAGAAGTTCTGAAAATAGTAGTCTCTATGAATAGTATGAAAATATAGAAAATGTTCATGTACACAAATAGATATGACCCATCAAACTTATTTATATCAACCTTAGGTAAGAAATGAAAAATATTAGGGAATCATTGGGAAATTGGTTGCCATGGAAGCACCATGAACCCATGAACCCTTCATCGTGAACCCTCTTACCCTTGTGAAAAGTTTCATTGAGGAAAATTTCACCATGATCATGCTTACTCTCAAGCTTGTCAATTTTATGAAAACAATGTGAGAGTCACCCATTAGTAATAGTCATGTGGTTTTGAAGCAAGAAATACAATTGGTGAGGACCCAAACCACTTTCTTTATCTCTTCCATGCTTTTCATGTTTCAAGTGTTGGTCATGGGACCACAAGGTCCACCAAAAAGGTTACCTAAGAATTATATCAACACAATTAGTGTCATAGGAGGAGTCTTTAAAGTTATGTTGCAAACACATTTATTTTCAAGCCCAAAACAAAGGTTACATGGATGCTATACCAACACAATATTTTGAGATAAGTATTTTTTGGACATAAATTATTTTACTCGATCATTTCAACCAAAGGAACCGAGAGCATTCCTTCTTCCTCCAACAATATCTTCATCTAGAACGGATTTTCTCTCAGTAATATCCCTTGGTATCCCTCGTAAAATACTGCTTCTGCCTTTGAGAATGACTAGTGATTTTCCACAGTAAATTCAACGATGTATCCTTCCATGGTAGTTTGGACCCAAAAGTCCATATCTTGAAAAATATGTTGATACAACTTGTGAAGAGCAACAAGTCGCTAAATTGTCAAATTAAATCTTTTCTTGACGTGATCTTTAAATTATGTCACTTCTTCTAATGGGTCGAGCCACTCGTAGGCCTTTTCTGGTAATTGAATCCAGAAGATCTCATACTGATCACTAGCTAGTTTAGAATAGAAGATTGCATCCTTCACATCCCTCAAACATTTCTATCATAACTCAATTTATTGAAATATAAACTCGCCACACCTTCTTTCCCACCATATTTCAATGTCAGACTTAAATATGTGATTCTGCATCCTTTGAAAACTCTCTCAGAAGTCATGTCCTAGAAACATAACCATTTTTTGGTGTGTAATTGGAGACTAGGGTTCTCAGAGGTTACCAACAAAGTTACCATTGTAGTCTAGTTGCATTGGCATATTAAACCTTCCACAAGGGAAGGAGGTCTCACCTGAAGTGTAGCTAAGACATTGTGTGATAAAATGAATTACAGAGCACACATCATCATATATATCATATCATAACACAATTATTTACTTATGTGTAAATGTATCATAGAAAATGAAGCCTTTGGTCGATAAAGACAGTGAACAATTTGTATTGCGCTATGTTAAAGTAAACACATACATTACAACAATTTCTAAAACAATAACACAATTAGTAAATACAAAAATTAGGACCGATTACACATAAATAATACCAAGCATTCATACATAACAAAAAAAAAATTGTATGCCTGAAAACTCCTTTCTATACTATTATATGTCAGACTGTTGTTCACAGGGAAGGCATTTCATATTGCATCTTTCACAACAAAACCGGAATTAGTTATTATCTTGGAAGATAGATCCTAGCTAAGTAATCTCATACAATATCAAAATATCAACAAAATAGTACAACAAAACACATGTCCATTCTAAAATCCCAACCTTTTCCCATTACATTTTCCCCAATTTATATCATTTTTTTGGTTGTTTATTGATTTCTCTCCTCTGGTTTCTTGATTCCGTGTTATCTTTTCGTGCGCTTGGAGCTTCTAGGATTTTCTGCTTCTTCCTCTAGATGGCGCATCACTCTTTTTCCTTGCTTGAGCACTAGCAATTAGCTTTCCACCCTTTTTATCTAGTGCTGATGTGTTTTGGATTTTCGTAAAATATTTATGTGTCTGCAAAACTAGTTCTTAAAAACAGAGGGCCCAACAAGTGTCCTCTAATGGTACTGACAAACATAATTTAAAAATTCCTAATGTTCCAAAATATTTCTTTCTTCAATTGTTCATTTTGAAAAAGATAGGATTTGCAAGTTCATAAGGATAAAGGAGTGTCAATTACTATATCTCTTCCATATACCTGAGGGTTTCTATCAATAGTAGTTAGTCAAATATTTCATATCACTAACTATGGAGGATATACCATACTGTTATCCCTACCCGATTCACTAGTACATGGGAGTGATTTCCTTGAATCAGATTCTTGGTCTACTATAGAAGAAGGATAACTGAGAGTCTTATATAAGGTTATCTTCAATTGCACTTATGGGGCTTCCGATATTATTGAAAGTATGTGCAAGATCAATTATTAACATAGATATTGTCTAATCTGATAATATTCATCAAGTACCAACAAAGGTGTCAAATAGTGTCCAACTAGGTGACTCCACTTATATTCCTTGTGAGTATACTACTTAGATGTAGTTTTACCCATTGAACAACAAATCGCTATGTTTAAATATACTCGAACAATCTTTGTCTTATTAAAAAAAATTCTAGAATTTGGGTGCATGCTACCATATGAAATTTCTTTGATACTATTTGTGATGTTCCTTGACAACTAAAGAAAAATTCCTAGAAATATAAACATACATATAACTAGATAAATAAAATGAAACAAAACCAAAGTATTGAAACAACAACAATATGAAAAAATTTATTCGTCCCTGTTGTACGCATAGAGGGACTATAGCGATCAATAATTCATTGACTTCATATTAGTTTTTCGTTTGACCATAAATATTTGCATAATATCTATTGTTGAAACTACAGAACTAAAAACATTGATTTTTATATAATAAAAAATAACATACATGGTGTGATCTGATTGGATATCAGATTGGAGGTCTTATTGTCAGCTTCGATATTCCCAATGTTTGATATGTTACCATATCCAAAGTTTTTTGATCATATACGATATTTCCGAGTTGTTGTTTTTTTCTTGAAATGTTTGGATATCCAAAGTTTTGAAGATGGATAGTCAATTTTTATAAGTTGACTTCATATTAGTTTGTCCTTTGATTAAATATTTTTTCTTTGCATAAGCTCTACTGTTCGAACTATTGTTAATAATATTTTTTTATTGTTGTTATAAAATAATAAAACAATTTTTTTTTGCACGTAAGAGATCTGCCACAGTGCATTCTTTCTTAAATGTTTATAGAGCAATTATGACAGACTTAAATATTTACCTAAACAACATGACGGACTTTAAATGTTTACTTAACAGACCTGTTACAATACATTTTCTTGCATTATTTTTATATGCAATGTTCTCTGCAGTCAATGTCAACATTATTGTTCTTTAGCAGAATTGTTGGTTCATTGGTTCATGCTTGCTTCTTAAATGTTCATTGATTTCTTATTTGTCTGTTGTTGTTGTTCTTGTTTTTGTGTTGGTCTTGTTGCAGTTTGCATGCTTAGGGTTCTTCAACCGTGACTGGAACTACCCTTCTATCGATCCCCATTAATGGGCAGGTTTGCGTGCCGTGTTTAGCTTCGCTTGCTATTTGCAGTTTGTAGGTGAGAAATTTGAGTACCGGGGATGCCTGAGTCAAAATCATCTTGAAGAACATTTTTGTATGTGAGGAGAAAATATGATTTTATTTTGCGATGCGTAACAAAGCCTCCTCTCAATCTCTTATAGTCCCTTGCACTTAGCCTTACCAGCCTTACATAGTATGCACAGAGCACTTACAATCCTTCAATCACATAGATCGATCACTACTTCCTACATCACCTAGATTCTATATATATATATATATATATATATATATATATATATATATATATATATATATATATATATATATATATATTAAAAAAGTGGGCCTAGGCACGGGTAAACCCATGGACTGACCTTCCCATACCTGTTACATGATCCCAAAACCTAAAAATCCCTAAAAAGGGGTCGATATCCTGCGATATCCTCTTCATCTTGCGCTCCATCTTCGACAGCATGTCAAAGTCCCAAAAATAGGTCAATCATGATCAAGTATCCTCAAAATTTGGTCAAGGGCCAACATGCCCCCAACACTCACATGTGACTCATCCCGAGTCACTCTAATATTACTAGTTCTACTTAAAAAGTCTCGAGATTAGATTGAGTTGCTTCGACTTGTTGTTGTGATATGACCTCCTATTCAATGAACTCTTGGATGACTCCCTCGTTCACGGGACCTTCTAGGCATTGTTGAGATGTAGTGACAAGTTGCTCCATTTCTGCTCCTCGACCTTCAATCTCTGTGAATAGTTGGTAAGACTTATCCTGTATAGGTTGGAGCCTCTGAGTTACTTCCATAACTCTGCTTTGAATATTATTGACATGCTTCTAGGTAGTGCGTTGCTCCTGGGATCGCTTCATTCTTTCTACAGCTGACAAGGGCTTCAACTGTGCCTGTATTGTCTCTACTTGATACTTCTCTTTCTAGAGCTGTGACTCCAGTTTCTTCAATTCTAGATTCTCATAGAGTTTCTCATAAGTCTGGGCACTGTGATCACTAGGATGCTTAAATTCCATGGAAATATATTTTATTCTCTCGACTGCGCTCCTAGTAGTCTCTTATCTTTGATCTCTTACATCCTGTAGAGTGTTGGGCACTGTGCGGAGCTCTAAATATGCTATTCTTTATTGTAGTTGCTGGATGGATTTCGCGAGCTACTCTACTTGATGTGTGACTTGGTCTTCATCCTGTAGCTCTAAGCCTGTCACAGAGCGGAGGGCTCTATTTACTGCTTCTTTTACTTCGAGATGATCTCTGAGAAAATGTTCTTTTTCTTGCTACATCTATGCTTTCTTCGCTTCAAACTTGGCCTGGAGAGCAATCTTCTCCTGCTCTGCAACTCGGCGTTGTTATACAAGTACTCCTTGAACTTGCTTCAAAGCCTGGGCGACTTGTTCTATTTCTTCTTGTGCTCATTGAAGGCGAGCTTCAGTTGCATCTGCTAGTTGGTGGAGCTAGGTTGGCTCATCTCCCCACTCTTGTTCTCCTGATGGCAGGGGCGCAGTGGAGACTGTGCGACTGGATCAAAGAGCCTGTTGTATCCCTTGGAGTTCAACCTCAATTATATCATACATTTACTCCTTCTTAGCTTCTTTTTTCTCTGTAATTTCCAGTGAAGCTTCGTTTAGAACTGCTATGATGAAATCAAATTCATTAGGAGTAAGTGTAGTCTGCATCTTGGTCACAATGTCTTTTGATTTCTTCCAGGAAGAAGGTTTCAGGGGAGAAACCTTCCTTTTCTTCAAGGGGTCAGCCTCGTCTCTGGGAGGTGTTACTTCGCCTTTCTTTTTTTCATCTCCTGTGTCCTTCATCTCTTTTATGTTGTCATCACCTCCTTGCTCAGGTGATATGGAAGCAGTCTTCCCTGAGGCACTGCTTAAATCTTGGACCTCCTCAATCTTCTTTCTTCTGCTGGTTCCAGGTGTGTCCTGTTCTTTGTGAGTGGTCTGCAGGCTATCCAGTTCAGGATCAAACATCTCTGCAGGGTTAGTGGGGATAAGGAGATCTACGGACCAATCCTTAGTGATCTCCTCTAGGTCCTCTTCCGTAAGCTTGTAGTATGACTGCAACTACTTCTTATGTTCATCGACTCGTTCTGTAATGTAAATGAAATGTTGATCTATGCTAAAATTCATTAGGGGTTAGAACCTCTGTAAAGTGTTTGGATTCATGTGAGGCTCATCTTCGATGGATCTCTTCGGCTAAAGGTAGTACATATGAAAAATAGTGTTCGACTGCCACTGTTTGTTCATATCGCTTGAGTACCAAAGTGTAGAGAACTTCGTGGAAAGAGGCTCAAATGGATCGATGTCTAGGAAGGTTGCACCTTCCGGCATCTCCTGGGAATAAAACATGATGAATATTAGGAGCCAGCTAAAGTGAAACTCATATCCCTAATACTGCGCTTCGTGGCAGTCTAGTTCAAGCTGATTGACTAGGTACTTCACCCAGTTCATATGTAAGCCTTCTACACACTTCCCCGCGAGGTCGACGACAAAGCCTGTGACCTGTGTGGGTTGGTTCTTATGTACCATCTTTCCAGCTATTAACTGACATACTAAGCGCACTATGCCATTATGGATGGAGGCTACCTTGTAGCTTCGCGTCCCCTTCTCAGCATCGTCGTATGTGTCCTTAATCTTCTGTGCTAGCACATGATCTGTGGCATTGCTTGGGTAGAACTCCTGTGGGTTAGGTCCTTTCATACTCAATCGTATGATCCTATGTATCAATGTCAGATCAACTGTAATACGGTGTTCTAGCCATAAATAACCACCATGGTAACACGCGAGCAATAACTTTACATAGGCATTGACTTCCTGGTGCCTTCCGAAATGTGGGATCTTCATTACGTTTAACAGGGTGGACTGTGCGAGGTTCATCGTCCATGGTTGATGGATTACATTTGAGTTCTTTCCCTTTGTCCTGGTTAGGTATTTGTATGGGGCGAGCATGATTTAGTTTTTTTGATCTCTGAGGATGAAGTCACTGAACTTCAATGCTGGGATCTTGTCCTGTTGTACTCTTACTACATGTATCCCCTTCCAGAGGTACACAGTAATGATGGTGTACTCAAAATCCCTTGGCATTCTATCTCGACTTACTGCCCCGGCCAGAGGTGGGATGTAATTCGACAGTATAGACGAGATCAACTTCACATTGGCTAGGTCATCTTTGTGTTTAGTTCTCTTTTCTGTTGATGGTTGGGATGATCTAGCTCTGTGAGAAGTCGACGGAGAGGCTTTCAGTCCTCTCGTCGATGATGCTTGAATACTTGCAGACATCACTCTTTTAGAGATTACCCTCTCAGTCATTAGATCAATAAGAACTTCCTCGAAAATTTTATCTGCAACACTAATCGCATCCGACATGCATGCTCATGGTTGAATGTCTCGAGATTGAAGAGTAATAGGTTAATGCAATGGGATATATGGAAGTAACATGGTGATCGCTATGAAAAATGAACTATGTTGCAAGATATGATAGTCACTATTGGCAAAAGTGTTCTCGTTGTGTGGCATGATGGGATAAATAGATATCTCAGTAATTGATTTCTTGCAACAGGTGAGAAGCCTTCATTAACTCAGTTATGTCCATTGTGGCACAGTCCCAATGGTCTGGTGGTGAACTTTATGAACATAAATTCCTTTCTACCTATTCGGGCCATCGATCGAATGGTTATACTGTCTCTAATAGCTATATTTCTTCGCCATGGCAAAGTGCCATGTGACGTTGTTATGATATTCTGGCGAAGCTCCAATTTTGTAAATTTTCCTTCTATGAAGTTCCCTCGAGAACCTTCTGTAAGTTTTCAATCTTATCTCTCTTCTTAGTTTTCTAGCCTTCTTTCCAGTGAGCTTCGTCTCAGAATTCCCTTTTCCATTCGAGTTCTTATCTTCTTTTGTCAGAATAACTTCACGTTGGTGGGATTCTTTCCTAGAAATCAAGGGTAATACTTCATCTATATCTGGAATAGGCACTACAATCTTATGTGAATCCTCTGGTATTTTCGCAACTTCGACATCCAATTCTCCAGTTTCAAATGGATTCGATCTGTTCTCCTGTTCTTTAATCAAGTGAGTGATCTTCCTAGTCATGAAATCTTTTAACTCTTGCTTCTTTTGCTCTCATACTTCTTTTTCCTTCCTTCTGGCTTGATCTTTTTCAATCCAAGGTTTTCCGAGCAACATAGTAAATGGAGCGTTGTCCTCAATAAATTTAACAACTTTAAATTCTTCCTCTGTCGAAGTTCCATTGGCACTCATAGATATCTGGGTAAGATTTCCACATAGGTTTA
>JZKD02S2386709.1:0-29557 GCA_000966675.3 Picea glauca
CATATATACCTAACATAAGTTTAGGGTTAGTGTTTATGCATCTTATTAGTCGTTGCTAAAGCAAGGAATATAACAATCGATTGCAAGTCAAAATCATTTTGACTTTTGTAAATTTACAAAAATTTTAACAATGTTTTATAATGTTTTTCAATAAATAATTTTTAATGAGAATTTTATATATAAATAAAAATATTTTTTTATTTTTAAATATTCAAAATTCTATTTTTTGATTGGTCAAAAACTATGAAGTGACTAATTTCCCCTGGTTCAAGGTGACAATTAACCACAAAACTAAGAAAATTAAATTATTTGTTTTTAAAAAAATCCACAAATAACCATGTATTAATTAAAAGTACAAATAATGAATGATGTCACTGGCATTCTGTGTGTAGTAAATGTAAGAATACACTTTGGATTTTGAGACTTTGTTTCATCTCCCAATGATTTGATGAGTGAAATTTCTCCACCATCTAGATGTACACAACCGATCACGTCAACCACAATGTTTAGCCTCGGGTTTTGTTTTGCATGCTTAAATAATGGAAATTCTCGTACTTTGTTTTGCAAAATGTACAAAACTGATCACATCAACCACAACATTGAGTCTTGGGTTTTGTTTTTCATGCTTAAATAATGGATGGTATCTTGTACATTAATAATTATATGTAATATCAACATGCTATCTTGTCACTAATGCCAACCTACCCATTATTTATTAGAATATGTTGAGAATAACAAAGAATTTATGCAGAAGAGGGAAATGTTGAGGATAGCAAAGAATTTATGCGGAAGAGGGAAATGTTACAATATATTGCAGCTATTACCCTTGTTGTTATAAACATGAGTTTCCTCCCTATCTTATATATACCATAACTTATCATTTATCAATATAACAATCAACTTCAATATTTTATTCATGGAGATTTGTTCCTTCATTTAATTGAATTAGTAAGTGCTAGTTGCCAACCATTAGGTGTGAAAGTATCCCAACCATTATTGTCACTGTTATATTATTTTCAATTTATGCAAGTGTGATCCCTTTTGGATATTAGGGATGTAACAAGTGGTATCAAATCTTCAATCAAGCTTTGTTGGTGTTTTTTTGTTAGGTCTTAAAAATAAAAGAGAGAAGAAAATGACAATCAATTACTATCATTTCATCGATCAGGGTTGAGTTTCAAGAGCAATTCCATATCTTTATCAATGAAAATAGAGAGAGAGAGATTATAGCTAAAATTGAAGGGAAAAGGGTATGTGGATTCCATAAACCTAGAATATTATGTAATCCACATACCCTTTTCCATAGAATATACTAACTAGATCCAAAAACCAAAGACATGAAATATGGTACTACACATATTATAATATATTATCAAGGAAAAAACAAGCTAAATGAATTTGGACATTTGAAAAAAAAATTACAAGTTAAATGAGTACATCCATAAAAAATAACATACTAACCTTGTAAGTTCAAAATTCAAGCTATGTAGATCGTGAATTGGATTTGCTCAACCGATGGGTGACAGAAAAAATAAACAACTCAAACAAAAACCAAGAATAGTGTCACAACTATAGCAATTGTGTCGCAAAGTCTCTTAAAGTCGCGTATATATAGATAAAATAGTCAACTAGCTGTTAACATCGAACAATGAGATAGGCAAAATTTTCGTTGCTATTGCCAGGAAAGTTTGTCGCTATAGCGATGAAAATCCCAACTAGGTTAAAATAAGATTTTCGTGGATATTGTGACGAAATTTCGTGGCAATATCGATGAAAATACCGTCCTATTTAAAAAAATGATGAAACTAGTGGAAGTGTGGAAAATGTTCATGGAATAATCCACCCATATGTAGTAGTGAGAGGGGGGACTTCAGGCCTTGAATTAGTTAATAGATGATCAGAAGAAGGAATTAAGGAAGAGGGAATATCTGACCTACACTAGAAGAAATAAAGCTTCATCCCCTCCATCGCAACTAGACAATCCTCTTCCATTAGTAGAGAAGGTGGCACCGCCACCTCCACCTCTGTATGTGATTTTCTTCCTATGACAAGTCCTACAGATGAGATTTAGTTGAATATATATGTTTCAAGCATGTTTAGAAAATTGAATATGACGATCTCAGTGATAGAGATGTGTAAGATCCCTTCTGTGAAAAGGGAAATTTTTAAAGTATTACAGGTTCCAACCAAGAACGAAGATCCTCCTATCATCCTAAACACTATGTATCTCATTCGACAAATAGACATGAATCCTCTATTCTATATTTCATTAGGCATGAATGGTCTCTTCTTAAACATCTACATGCTTTATTGTGGGGCTTCAAAAAATTTCATGTCATTGAAGGTGATGGAACAACTTGGTTTGAAGACAAACTGACCCTATGGAAATTTATGCAGTATTGATTCTAGAAGGGTCAAGGTCTTTGGGGTATGTGAGGAAATTGATTTTTTTCTAATTGATTTTCCACATATCATCCTCATCATGGATGTAGTAGTGATTGATGTTCCAGATGCTTGGGGGATTCTCTTGTCAAGGAGTTGGTCTTCCAGCCTTGGGGGTTTCCTTAGAATGATCCTTACCCATGCATACATTCCCATGGATGATGGAACCTATGAGATCTTTCACAACCAAGAAAAAGTGATAAACATGTGATGAATCTTAATGGCCCTGATTACGTTAGTGAGTGTGATTATGATGCACCTTCACAAATGATTGAGTATGATCCATCTAAGTTACCCTACATGCAGGAAGACTCCATGGATATGATCCTCCCAAGGAAATATGAATACAAAGAGAAAATTTAAAAATACCATGGGAAGGAGCTAGCATCCAATCATATTTTGAAGAAAAAAGGTGAAAAACACAAAGAAATCATCAAAGAGATGGTCTGCACAAAGCCTCCTTCATATCCATGCATTGAGTGTACACCTTGTATCAATTTCAATGAAGGTAGTATTGTGCTCATGTGGGATAAGAGAAAGGGAAATCCTAGGTATGAACAAAGAAATAACTCATGGCTTGGCCCTTACATCRTCAATAAGAAGTCTGATAAAGAAAGGTACTATCTAACARCCTTATACAAAAGAAAGATGCCATTACCAGTGGATGGATCTCATCTCCAACCTTATGTTCAGGTCACATGAATTCTTCAAGAAMCATGCCCTAGGTAAGTAGGTAGGTCATATTTATTTCCTTGCATTTGCATATTGATTTCTCATATTAGTTTATATGCATTTCATATTTCATTTTTCGATACTTGCATATTGATTTCATGCTTAGTTTAGAATTTTTTTTTAAAAGTCAAAATTTTTCTTTTCTAGATTAGTTTTCATTTTGGATATATATATATATATATATATATATATATATATATGAAGGGTGATAACACCATCTTATATGTTCTGATGATTTTGTTTGATTTTTGGCAGGCACAAGTCTACCCAGATATGTTGCGGTTCTCATGCACTCTATGGTGAGCACATGTCCCCAAGTAGGAGCTATATGTTATCCCCATTTTGTGGGATAACTAAGGAGATTATGTMKTGAGGCCCTCAAGTTGTATATATGGAGTGCCGAGAGACTCCATGAMAAAYAATATCCATTTTCATAGATGGAGACCCTTCTCGCCACCACACARGTCATATATTTTTAGATGGCATACACCACACCAGTTGSATTCTGAGAGGCATTGGGCCTTKCTCCATGAGGTACAAGTCAGGTATTATGGTGAGTGTCATTTCAATATTTGAGGAATTTGACTATGTTATATCTTAGACTTCTTTAGATTTCATGACATATKCTTAGAMATTATGCCTTTTTCCCTATTTCACCTTGGTGGTTGACATTGTGCCCTATTAAGTGGTATTCCTAAGGAATGGGTTTACTACTAGTAACTCTCTTGAAGATCCATCGTATTGTTTTCGACCATACTTACCACTTTTCATCTCTTTTCTTAGGGTGTATTGACCTAAGAAGGGGTTGTCCCTCATTCTATGGAAATAAGGGGATGAAGTCCCAGAGGTATTGTTGTTGGGTAAAAGATAAAATCCTATATTTGAACCTTCCAAATGCTTCTCCCAGGGATCCCCCAAGAAAGAAATGAAATGCTTATATGTAAGAAAAGGGGGACCCGTAAGAATAAATGATAGAATTCCTAGGGAGTTAGTTGGAGGATAGGAGGTCCCATCATGATCCAACCTATCATGATCATAGGTATCTAGAAGTATGAAATTACCATCATCTCGCCACCAAGACAAGGTAGTGGCTCTTAGTTGCACAACTGAGAGAAAGGGGTCTCATCCCAAGCCAACCTTCCCATATTCACAAGGTATTTGTGAGTGAAACTATCATATTCTAGAAACCACACTAGGACAGTGGCATTAAACTCATCCTTAAAACATGAAAGAAACAAAGAATGGAAAAATAATGGGCTTAGAAAAATTGCATTGCAAATGAAGGTGCCACACACCCTCTACAAAGGCATCCATGAATGAGACACTACAAACCCTTGTATGTCATGAACACCATGCCCATTGAATCTTGATCCTTAACCAATTCTTACACTTTACATGGCTTAGAGAGAGATCTCCTGGGAAACACTCCTTGACCTAGGGAAATATCTACCCAATAGGACACCTCGTCAATCATCCCATATCCAAGATTGTAAAGTCACATAATTCCCTTGAGAACTTACTTGTTTTAGAGGGTAATCTTTGATGTACATGTTTAGGTGGTTCATTTATTGATTTGATTTACTCATCATGATATTTTGATTTGATATCCTTGGAGGGCGTTCTTATTAGTCTTTGTAGGACCTAGTTGGTGGATAGTTGTGGAGGAACAAACCTAGCTTGGGATTCCATGGGGATTGAATGCACAGGTTGGATGCCAAGGGAACACATGCAAGATGAGAGAGGTGTACCTTTGGAGGCCTAGAATATTACTTGAGAGACATGACCTAACCCTCACATGGAAAACGTTTTTCCTAGGAGAGGAAAAACATTATCTTTTGGAGGCTTGATGTCATGTTTGAGGGGCTTGAGGTGGTGATGACTACACATGGCACGTTTTGAAGGAAATAACCCTTGGATCATGAAGAAAAAGTTTGTATTGGAGACACATGGCACGTTTTGAAGGAAATAACCCTTGGATCATGAAGAAAAAGTTTGTATTGGAGACACATGGCCTTTGGAGGCCAAACCCTATCATCTCCAACTCAACGTTTGACCTAAAAGTGCCAAAATGTCCCTCCTAGAGGGGTGACGTCACTCTTAGGAATTTCATTTGTGCAAAAAAGTAAAAATCAGAATGAATTGTTTGTTATTATTTTGTAAAGGGGAAAGAATAGGGTTTTTGACCCCTAATCTTGTAGTTTATCCTAAATTTATGTGGAAAAACTATTTTAGTGACATTTTGTATACATAGAGATCATAAGATCTTATTTTATAATATAACTCTCCCAGTGTGAGAAGTATTGGACTGAAATTTTCGCTCTCTTTGGCTAGTTTCTCTATTGTTATATTGTGTATTTCTATCTCTTTGGTTATTGGTTGATGGAAGTGATGCATTATCCTTGGAAGGCTCTTCTTTGCTATTGTGGTTGTTTGTATTAACATCTTACATTATGCTATCATTTTTTATTCAAGTAAATGTTTTTGCTAGAGATAGGTGGGAAGTATAAGGGAATACACCCCCATCTTAGTCTACAACATTTTATGCTTAAATTTTATTGGTTTAAAAAGTGTTTTCTAAGAGAAGTATAAGTGCATACACCCTCTTACCCTAAACCCTAGCTAGAGATACTTGCCTTGGGGAGTAAGAGGATTTACACCCCCAAGGAGGTAGTATCTATAGCTCTTTATTTGCTTGAATCCATCAACTTAATTATCAAAGGCACTAGTGATTACTTGTGGAATTAGAGAAATAAATTTTTGCCTTGGTAAACACGAAATTTTCAATTTTTTAAGTTGTCTCTTCAAGAAAGTGTTCCTTGAGCCTTTGGATGTCTTGCCTCATTGAGGTGTCCCATTTCAACCAAAATTTCTTGTTTTTGTTACAAAACTAGCCTACATTCATAAGGCTGCAAAAACCTAACCCTCTAACCCCTTAAGAACTCCTAAACTAACCCTAGGAATTAGCTAAAATTTTGTCCTAACTCTCTACTAACCCTAGTGCACTTATCTAGATAGTTAGAAGTGGTTTTGAGTGGCTGATTTTTATGCTATAAATCTTGGTTTTCTACAAACATAAGGATGATAAATATCACTAGAGTAATATTTTTGTTTCATCCTTTCTTTTGTGCTAAAGTATTTCTTAATCATTGTCCTGTTAAGCTAGCTTTCACTAGCTATTCACTTACTTATTCAATCATACTTCTATCACTTATATTGAAACCACTAATGTATTTTATGAGATGATATATATCATTTAATTTTATGCAATTAGGGACATCAATATTAAATTTCTTTTCCAACTAACATATTACAAGAATCTTTGGTGTTCTTTGTGTTTGAGGAAGGTACTATACTCTCGACAGGTCACTCATCTCACTTGGTAACCCTTAAACCTTCCCAATACTCTTTTTCCAAGCTATTCCTACCATATAGAATTGAAATCTAGGGACATCTATTCATACTTATAATTTTCCATCTCAATCCCCCCTAGGGTCATTGAGATTTCCCCCTTGAAGTGACTACCTCACCTCTAAAGTGATGTGAACACCTGCCTAAGGTGACAGTGGGTGGGTGCTCTCTAAGTTTTCTCTAATTGGTGGTTGGGTCAATGTTTTCCCAACCTACAACTTGTGCGATAACATTTTGGTGTTGTTTCCCAGGAGGATTTTGAATCCTCTTCAGAACCCTAACGATAATTTGGAAAGTTATCCTAAAGCCTTTACCCTAGCTTTCCTGGTGACTCCACCCAAGGGACGTTCCGTTTCCACCTTTCTTGATGAGAATCCACCACACCAGCTAGCTTCCAAGAGGCACTAGGACAAGATCCATGAGGTACAAGTTAGGTATTATGGTGAGTGTCATTTCAATATTTGAGGAATTTGAGTATGTTGTTCTTAGACTTCTTTATATTTCATGACATATGCTTGGACATTATTCCTTTTTTCCTATTTCACCTTGGTGGTTTACATTATTCCCTAGTAAGTGGTATTCCTCGGGAATGGATTTTCTACTAGGAACTCCCTTGAAGAGCCATTGTACCATTCCTGACATACTTTCCACTTTTCATCACTTAAACCCCCCATTTCCTTATCTCATGGGATCTTAGGGTGTATTAACCTAAGAAGGAGTTGTCCCTCATTCTATGGGAAGAAGGGGGTGAAGGCCTAGATGAATTTTTGTTGGGTAAAAGAAAAAATCCTATATATGAACCTTCCAGATGCTTCTCCCAAGGATCCCCCAAGAAAGAAATGAAATACTTATTTGTAAGAAAATGGGGACTTGAAAGAATAAGTGATAGATTTCCTAGGGGGTTAGTTGGAGGATACGAGGTCTCATCATGATCCAACCTATCATGATCATGGGTATCTAAAGGTATGAAATTACAATTATCTAGCCACCAAGCCAAGGTAGTGGCTCTTAGTTGCATAGTTGAGAGAAAGGGGGTCTCATCACAAGCCAACCTTCTCATCTCCGCAAGGTATTTGTGAGTCACTCTTTCATATTATGGACACCATGCCAGGACAATGGCCTTCAACTCGTCCTTAAAACATGAAAAAAACAAAGAATGACAAAACGACGGGCTTGGAAAAATTGCATTACAAATGAAGGTTCCACACACCCTCTACAAAGGCACCCATGAATGAGACACTTCAACACCTTGTATGTCATGAACCCCATTCCCATTGAGTCTTGATCCTTAACCACTTCATCCACTTTACATGGCTTAGAGAGGGATTACTTGGGAAACACTCTTTGACCTAGAGCAAGATCTACCCAATAGGACACCTCGTCTACCCTCCCATATCCAAGCTTGTCAAGTTGAATAATGTATTTGAGCACTTACTTGTTTAACATAGTAATGTTTGATGCAAATTATTAGGTGGATCATTTATTGATTTGATTTAATCATTATGATATTTTGAATTGATATCCTTGGAGAGCATGCTTATTTGTCTTTGAAGGACCTAGTTGCTGGACAGTTTTGGAGGAACAAGCCTAGCTTGGGCTTCCATGGGGCTTGAATCTCATAGGTCGGATGCCAAGGGCCCGCATGCTGGATGAGAGAGATGTACCTTTGGATTCCTATAATATGAATTGAGAGACATGAACTAGTCCTCGCATGCCAAACATTTTCCCTAGGAGAGAAAAACATCATCTTTTGAAGGCTCGATATCATGCTTGAGGGGCTTGAGGTGGTGATGAATACACATGGCATGTTGTGAAGGAAGGAACCCTTGGATCATGAAGTAGAAGGTTGGATTGGAGACACATGGCCTTTGGAAGCCCAACCCTATCATATCCAACTCAACGTTTGACTGAAAAGTGACAAAACATCCCTCCTAAAGGGGTGACGTCACTCTTAGGGCTTTCATTTATGCAAAAAAGTAAAAATTAGAATCAATTGTTTATTATTATTTTTTAAAGGGGAAATATTAGGGTTGTTAACCCCTAATCTTATGGTTTACACTAAAATTACGTGAACAAACTATTTTAGTGACATTTTGTATAAATAGAGATCATAAGATCTAATTTTATAACATAAATCTCCCATTGTGAGGAGTATTGGACTGAACTTTTTGCTCTCTTTGACTAGTTTCTCTCTTGTTCTATTTTGTATGGCTATGTATTTGGCTATTGGTTGATGTAATTTATGCGCTAGCCTTGGAAGGCTCTTCTAATTTGGTATTGTGGTGGTTTGTCTTAGCAATTTCCTTGAATTTGTAAGGTTTTTTTACATTGTGCTATCATTTGTTATTCAAGTCAAGGTTATGTGGTAGATCTAGGTGGAAACTATAAGGGAATACACTCCCACCTTAGTATACATCATTTTACGCTTAAATTTTATTGCTTTAACAAGGGTTTTCTAAGAGAAGTATATGTGCATACACCCTCTTACCCTAAACCCTAGCTAGGGATACTTGCGTTGGGGAGTAAGAGGATTTAGACCCCCAAGGAGGTAGCACCTCTATCTCTTTCTTTGCTTGAATCCATTAACCCAATTATCAAAGGCACTAGTCATTACTTGTTGCATTGGAGAAATAAATTCTTGCCTTGGTAAACATGCAATTTTTAGGTTTTGAAGTTGTCTCTTTGGGAAAGTGTTCCTTGAGCCTTTGGCTCTCTTTCCTCATTGAGGCATCCCCTTTAAACCACAAATTATTGATAATATTAAAAAATTAACCTACATCCATAAGGATTCATATAACCAACCCTCTAACCCCTTAATAACTCCTAAACTAACCCTTGGAATTAGCTACAATTTTTCCCTAACTCTCTACTAACCCTAGTGCACTTATCTAGCTAGTTAGAAGTGGTTTTGAGTGGATTATTTTTATACTATAAAGATTGGTTTGCTACAACCATAAGGATGATAAATATAACTACAATAAGATTTTGTTTGAGTCTTGCTTTTGTGCTAAAGTATTGCTTAATCATTGTCGATTTAAGCTAGCTTTTACTAGCTAGTCTCTTTCTTGTTCAATCATAATTATAGGACTTATATTGCAGCCATTACTGTCTTTTATGATATGATACATATCATTTACTTTTCTACAATTAGGGACAAAAATATTAAATTTATTTTCCAACTAACATATTAAAAACATCTTTGGTGTTCTTTGTGTCTCAGGAAGGTACTTTACTCTCGGCAGGTCACTCAACTTACTTGGAAAAAATTAAGCCTTCCCAAGATTATTTTTCCAATCTCTCCATACCATATATAATTGACCTCTAGGGACATCCATTCATACTTATAATTTTCCATCTCAATCCCCCTTAGGGTCATTAGGATTCCCCCCTTGAGGTGACTACCTCACCTATAAAGTGACGGGAACACCTGCCTAAGGTGACACTGGGTATGTGCTCTCTAATTTGTTGCCAATTGGTGGTTGGGTCGGGCTTTTCCAAACCTACAACTTGTGCGATAACAATCTTCACAATCACATGTTACCAAAAGCATCAAAATTGAATCTCCTAGTTGAAATTAGATCTTGAAAAATACAACAAAAAAATAGTAATATCATCCAATTTCCCACCATAATATCAAAAACATGCATCTTGGGAAGCATTGGAGAAAGGGGTTTGTCAGTGTGTATCTTGAGCTCTCTACCTGGAAAGTGCAACAATTTTCAAAGTTATAATCTTAGGTCCCAGCCAAACCCTTACACCATGTACTACTATAAGATTCACTTCATTATTGTATAAGTTATCAAAGAGACTATCTATGCCAACGATAATTACATCATGTGTAAATCATTAGTGAGGGTAAAGAGAAAATTACTAGCCCAAAACTTGACAGGATCAATCCCAGCTTTCAAGCATCAATACTGCCTATAACGTCATACAATTGCATTTTCGATATAGTGTGGCAATACAATAAAGTATTTCCTGGTTTGATGTACATTACAAGAAAGTACCATGTATGTACAACAATTGTTAAATTAGATATTTTATGGAAAAGAGGTCGAAGGAAACCTCTCATATTGATCTAATTGTTGTCCTAACCCACTACTTCAAAGTGCTTACAAGTCTTGTAAAAGAAAATCCATTTCAAATTTAAATATAGCCAATTTACACTCAAGAACTAGCACATATCCTATAGAAAAGAATTAAATGAGAACACTAGAACAATACTGCTAACCCATGAGTTGTTGTTGTTGCAAGTACCTTAAGCTCAAACTAGTCTGTTGTTCTTTTATGCATCAAAATAACTGTAGCTTATTACAATAAGAAACGATTTTCATGAGTATAAATCAACAAATACAAATGAATACTACATCTTTCATCATCACTTGATGAACAAGAACCAAACAAAACTTAAGTCTAAGGGAAGGTTTATCAACTTGATGTCAAAGGAAGTGCCATGAATAGGTACACCCCATCTTATGGAATGAAATTGAAATACCTAAGAAAGAATACTTGTTATTGTCTACCACAGAGTATCATCCACCCTAGTACAAAAAATCAACATTTGAGACAAAAACTCATTACCATGTAGTACACAGAACCTCACAACAATTTCTCTATTACAAATAAAAAAATATTAATACAACACATTTTCTTTCCTTGATAGCTTGTTAAAAGGTCTATACAAAACTTGAACTACAGTCTATATAGACACTATGCTCAATTCAAACTCTGATTACAAATACCATTCAAGCCATATCAATATCTCCAATTTTTAGAGGTCATCAATATCTCTGATTTCAAACAAAATTTTGGAAACATTTGATATAAATAGTGCTAATTGTCCCATGACTTATGAAAGAAAATACCTAGTTTCCCCGCTCAACCCTATGAACCAGCCCATACTTGGAAACATGACTATAAAGCTCCATATTCCCATAAAAATACATTTGAGATATTTGTACATTTGAGATCAAGATGAATAAAAAATATGAACAATACTACATTCATTGCCTACATATTTCCAACACGAACAATACAGGGGAATCAAAGGTAGTAAATTGCCTTCTCCATCATAATATTCATCTTGGGACCCTGGTAGACTGCAAACATCCAAATGTTGTAATATTTAGGGTATGTACTAATAACTTTCTATCTCATCAACACAAAAAAAGGGACGACACAGGAAATCATAAAAAGAGGAGTAAGAACATCACAAATACTTACCCCATGCTTGAATATTGGCAGAATTAATATACCTTTTACATGAACATGAGAACATCATCTTGATCAACTACAATATACTGCTACATTCCTCAGTAGCTCATGCCTTACTTTCTTACTTTACAACAATAAAAATGTACCAAAGCATAAGTCTTAAAGACTATAAAGTTGACAGAGATTCAAACATACAATCACATCCAAAATGAATGAATCAAAATGACATTACATGAAAGAAAATTTTTGAAGCCCATGTACAACATAAACTTTTGATAAATGGGTTTGTGAGAATTCTTTGCACGTGTTTCTAGGTTTGTGATAATGATTTGGAGCGAAATATTTTCAAAGGCCTGAATCTTTTATATTTATGGTTCAATGTTTTTTTTTACAAAATAATTATGTTTGTGTGTGTTGTCCCCCCATACACTGATACTGAATTTTTAAATAATCCAGTAGATCCATATCCCAATCCATATTCATTTCCATACCGACTTAGATGCAAAAAGAACCCAAAGTATAAAAGTTTCCAAAAAACATAAGGGAGCACTACTGAGAAGCTATTTTAATCATACATTGAACCTAAATGAGCAACTGAATAGAAAGAAAGGTTTATGGGGTTACTATTGTTGTGCCTACTTTTCCAAATTAATCCAAGATTACTTTTACAAGTGTCCCTTCAATCCACTGGGAGATTTTCTTCATTGATTCCCTAAAGAAGTTGTAGCAACAATGCCACCAATGACATGCATAATAACATCCCAATGTCAAAAAATGATTTGGAATCCACATAATTTATCCCTTAGAACCAAGAAAACCTCCTACACAAATGAGCCCCCTTTTGACCTTAAATTTATATTGATATTTAAAAACAATGGTAGGGTTGACCTTCAAAAATCATGAATAAAACCAACAAGGCCAACCTCCTCATTCATTAGGCTAATTTTACTTTGGGTGTTCATCTAAATCATCAAGAATGCCAACAAAAAGATCTTCTTACATAAGAACAAAATGCATCTTTCTAATCCACACACAAAGATACTTATCATTCCAAATTTCTATATAAATGAAATCATAACGTGTCGCTGGCTTGGTTTTTCACAAATATGAAATTCAAGCTTTTGATTTATGGACCAAGAAATCGAAAAATTTCATTTTGGAATAGTTTTTAGAACCAATTCCCATTGTCGGTTCACCACTATTTGTAAACACTAGGTAGCCAAATCCAACATAAACTTGCCTAGGTGGTTGGGACAAATGATTATGATGATTGTTACTTTTCGGATAAGAGAAAATTGCCTTTTTAGCTAATGGTTCTCAACTAACTAGGGGTGCCCATTCAAAGCACTCAAACACAAGCCTGCTAGGATAGCTACCAACTTCACTTTTATCACTCAAAAAACCTTCTTGAGAACCCGTCGACTTGTTTCCTAGTTTCAAGCTATCAAACCTTGTATTAGCATCAAATGTTTTATGATTTCTCCATTGCAAATTTCTGATGCACCCAAGTCCTCTTTCATCTTCACTTTCACTACTAGTTTCACCACTTCTGTCTCGATCACTTGCATCATTCTCAATACCATAATTCCTATAGAGAGATTTGAATTTTTAATATCAACCATGCAAGTATTTTGCAATCCATGTATGTGTATCGTTTCCATATCTTCATGTATGTGTATTGTTTTTTCTTATCATAATGGGTTGTTCTTTGATGGAGGAGGATTATGATGATGATCCATTTGATATTTTTCTCAAGGATCATCATCATAATCCTCCACATCATAATCCAAAGTTAACTATGCTCATCTTGAGAGGTAATAGGGTCGTTGAATTGAGAAAACATATAATATCACTTGTGTCTACTATGAAAGAAAACAACAATAGCAGAAAACAACCCTCACATATATTTTGGGGAAGTTGAGTTCAATACAATAGCCAAGGAAGTTGTGAACAAAGATGATGAGATTGAACATATATAGTATTGACTCTTAACAAGTTGATATTGTCTCCTGATGGTTTTTGTACCAAGACAACCATAAAAAACTTAAACCAAAAATTGCAAAATCTCTTGCACCTCGATGCTCATACAAATAGCCTATAGATAGGCAAGGTCAAAGAAACTAAATGCTGAATCTACATGAATAGGAAGCATTGAGGTAAGATGCAATATTTCATGCTAAATTTTTGATGGAGATCAAGACTGATATGGAGGGGTGACTTCATTAGAAATTCCTAAACTTTAATGTTGTAATACATTCAAACACGGGAAAAAATTAAGATAAAAAAATAATGCTTAATCTCAATGTTGTTCTTGGTTAGAGTTTAGACAACTAACACTCATGTACAATGAAGATATTCTTGGTGTCCTGAATCTTCATGAGTGGGTTATATGTTCCTTGTTTATGGATCGGTATCACCCCACGAACGATGCCTAGGATCATGTATTATCTTCTTCAAATTTCATCTTCAAAATTTTAGATTCCAAAATGACTAGGCAATTTTCGTAAGAGAAGTGACTAGTCAATTTCCACACTTGGATGTAATATTCATAGGAAGGGATAATTGTTTTGTGGTGGAAAATGAGATGAGAAAATTTCTTCCATCAACAATGAAATAACACAGGTGTTACATATCTGTGGGATGTGATGTAGTAGAGTCACTTGTTTGGTGACTATAAGTAGAAGTAGGAACAACATAAACAATTCCTTATGGCATCAAATAGGATAAGATAATTTTATTAATGTCCAATATATGAAAAAAGTATAGTTCAATGGATCAAGGAAGTAAAATCAATGATATTATGTTGTAGGAGTTCCCTAGGTACTCAAAAACATGGTTATCATAACCGGTCGATTTAAAACAGTATCACCCACTTCGGGATAGTTTGGTCGAAACTTTTTCCTCTGCAGTCGGTTTTGACCAATTTGGTCTCTGAAATGATTCAGACTGGCCAATTTTATATTGGACTATTGTGTTTGGCACAATCCCAACCTGCATGCCAAAAGCCCGATAAAAAGCACTGGAAAAAAATAAAATGAAGGGTAAATGAAAGTCAAAAGAGGGTGTTTATTGGTTATAGAGAACAATTTAAGGCTTATAGATTGTTGAATATTTCTACTAACAAGGTAAAATACTATATAAATGTGATTGTATATTAAAACATAGACATTTTTAAGCCTAAAACAAATCTGAAACCTGTTGATAATAGTTGTTTGGAAGTTGAAAAACAGCCATAAAAAGGTGTAAGATATACAATGGAATGAAGAAGGGGAATCATTAGGTGTGGATGTGCATAGTACATAGGTTTTCAAGAGGCTAAAATAAATCAAAACCATGAATAAGACAATTGATTTGGAAAAAACTATAAAGAGAAGACATTGAGATTTGTAACTCAATGTGTTTGTTGTGTTGATATTGAACTAGCTACTTGGAAAAATGAATGGCACTCTGGACTTTGCTATCACACTACATAATGGTTGGATGCTACTACTACAGTCCAAACTTTGAAAGGATGTGTCTAAGACAAAGGCCTTCTTGATTTTCATGAACTACTGTTAGATACTTGCTTCTATTGAAAAAAGAGAAAAGGCGTTTTATTTCTTGCAAGCCCAAATGGCAAGTCTGAAGCAAGGAGAGTTTTAGGGGCTAAATTTCACCCATGGGATAATTTTCCATGTTTTTTTTCCAAAAACGAGTTTTCTAGTTTCCATTTTTTCTAAAAATGATTCACCCAAATTCCATAGGATAAAATTATTTTACCCTAAAAATAGCTAAAATTTTATAGAAACTATATTAAATCCTTAGAAATCTGAATATTTTTACAAAAGTATCACCAAATATTTTATAGTTTGCATATTAAGGACTAATAATATTCACCAAGGTTTCTACACTTTAATATAATTTTCTGTCCTTAAAATTTTCCCTAGTCCTAAACCAAGGTTGAAAACATAACCTATAGTAGAATTTCGATCACAAGGTCATCAACCCAATTGAAATCTATAAAACCAACCAACATAGGAGATTCCCATGAATTGTATTGTATANATTATGCCTTTTTCCCTATTTCACCTTGGTGGTTGACATTGTGCCCTATTAAGTGGTATTCCTAAGGAATGGGTTTACTACTAGTAACTCTCTTGAAGATCCATCGTATTGTTTTCGACCATACTTACCACTTTTCATCTCTTTTCTTAGGGTGTATTGACCTAAGAAGGGGTTGTCCCTCATTCTATGGAAATAAGGGGATGAAGTCCCAGAGGTATTGTTGTTGGGTAAAAGATAAAATCCTATATTTGAACCTTCCAAATGCTTCTCCCAGGGATCCCCCAAGAAAGAAATGAAATGCTTATATGTAAGAAAAGGGGGACCCGTAAGAATAAATGATAGAATTCCTAGGGAGTTAGTTGGAGGATAGGAGGTCCCATCATGATCCAACCTATCATGATCATAGGTATCTAGAAGTATGAAATTACCATCATCTCGCCACCAAGACAAGGTAGTGGCTCTTAGTTGCACAACTGAGAGAAAGGGGTCTCATCCCAAGCCAACCTTCCCATATTCACAAGGTATTTGTGAGTGAAACTATCATATTCTAGAAACCACACTAGGACAGTGGCATTAAACTCATCCTTAAAACATGAAAGAAACAAAGAATGGAAAAATAATGGGCTTAGAAAAATTGCATTGCAAATGAAGGTGCCACACACCCTCTACAAAGGCATCCATGAATGAGACACTACAAACCCTTGTATGTCATGAACACCATGCCCATTGAATCTTGATCCTTAACCAATTCTTACACTTTACATGGCTTAGAGAGAGATCTCCTGGGAAACACTCCTTGACCTAGGGAAATATCTACCCAATAGGACACCTCGTCAATCATCCCATATCCAAGATTGTAAAGTCACATAATTCCCTTGAGAACTTACTTGTTTTAGAGGGTAATCTTTGATGTACATGTTTAGGTGGTTCATTTATTGATTTGATTTACTCATCATGATATTTTGATTTGATATCCTTGGAGGGCGTTCTTATTAGTCTTTGTAGGACCTAGTTGGTGGATAGTTGTGGAGGAACAAACCTAGCTTGGGATTCCATGGGGATTGAATGCACAGGTTGGATGCCAAGGGAACACATGCAAGATGAGAGAGGTGTACCTTTGGAGTCCTAGAATATTACATGAGAGACATGACCTAACCCTCACATGGCAAACGTTTTTACTAGGAGAGGAAAAACGTTATCTTTTGGAGGCTTGATGTCATGTTTGAGGGGCTTGAGGTGGTGATGACTACACATGGCACGTTTTGAAGGAAAGAACCCTTGGATCATGAAGAAAAAGTTTTTATTGGAGACACATGGCCTTTGGAGGCCAAACCCTATCATCTCCAACTCAACGTTTGACCTAAAAGTGCCAAAATGTCCCTCCTAGAGGGGTGACATCACTCTTAGGAATTTCATTTGTGCAAAAAAGTAAAAATCAGAATGAATTGTTTGTTATTATTTTGTAAAGGGGAAAGAATAGGGTTTTTGACCCCTAATCTTGTAGTTTATCCTAAATTTATGTGGAAAAACTATTTTAGTGACATTTTGTATACATAGAGATCATAAGATCTTATTTTATAATATAACTCTCCCAGTGTGAGAAGTATTGGACTGAAATTTTCGCTCTCTTTGGCTAGTTTCTCTATTGTTATATTGTGTATTTCTATCTCTTTGGTTATTGGTTGATGGAAGTGATGCATTATCCTTGGAAGGCTCTTCTTTGCTATTGTGGTTGTTTGTATTAACATCTTACATTATGCTATCATTTTTTATTCAAGTAAATGTTTTTGCTAGAGATAGGTGGGAAGTATAAGGGAATACACCCCCATCTTAGTCTACAACATTTTATGCTTAAATTTTATTGGTTTAAAAAGTGTTTTCTAAGAGAAGTATAAGTGCATACACCCTCTTACCCTAAACCCTAGCTAGAGATACTTGCCTTGGGGAGTAAGAGGATTTACACCCCCAAGGAGGTAGTATCTATAGCTCTTTATTTGCTTGAATCCATCAACTTAATTATCAAAGGCACTAGTGATTACTTGTGGAATTAGAGAAATAAATTTTTGCCTTGGTAAACACGAAATTTTCAATTTTTTAAGTTGTCTCTTCAAGAAAGTGTTCCTTGAGCCTTTGGATGTCTTGCCTCATTGAGGTGTCCCATTTCAACCAAAATTTCTTGTTTTTGTTACAAAACTAGCCTACATTCATAAGGCTGCAAAAACCTAACCCTCTAACCCCTTAAGAACTCCTAAACTAACCCTAGGAATTAGCTAAAATTTTGTCCTAACTCTCTACTAACCCTAGTGCACTTATCTAGATAGTTAGAAGTGGTTTTGAGTGGCTGATTTTTATGCTATAAATCTTGGTTTTCTACAAACATAAGGATGATAAATATCACTAGAGTAATATTTTTGTTTCATCCTTTCTTTTGTGCTAAAGTATTTCTTAATCATTGTCCTGTTAAGCTAGCTTTCACTAGCTATTCACTTACTTATTCAATCATACTTCTATCACTTATATTGAAACCACTAATGTATTTTATGAGATGATATATATCATTTAATTTTATGCAATTAGGGACATCAATATTAAATTTCTTTTCCAACTAACATATTACAAGAATCTTTGGTGTTCTTTGTGTTTGAGGAAGGTACTATACTCTCGACAGGTCACTCATCTCACTTGGTAACCCTTAAACCTTCCCAATACTCTTTTTCCAAGCTATTCCTACCATATAGAATTGAAATCTAGGGACATCTATTCATACTTATAATTTTCCATCTCAATCCCCCCTAGGGTCATTGAGATTTCCCCCTTGAAGTGACTACCTCACCTCTAAAGTGATGTGAACACCTGCCTAAGGTGACAGTGGGTGGGTGCTCTCTAAGTTTTCTCTAATTGGTGGTTGGGTCAATGTTTTCCCAACCTACAACTTGTGCGATAACATTTTGGTGTTGTTTCCCAGGAGGATTTTGAATCCTCTTCAGAACCCTAACGATAATTTGGAAAGTTATCCTAAAGCCTTTACCCTAGCTTTCCTGGTGACTCCACCCAAGGGACGTTCCGTTTCCACCTTTCTTGATGAGAATCCACCACACCAGCTAGCTTCCAAGAGGCACTAGGACAAGATCCATGAGGTACAAGTTAGGTATTATGGTGAGTGTCATTTCAATATTTGAGGAATTTGAGTATGTTGTTCTTAGACTTCTTTATATTTCATGACATATGCTTGGACATTATTCCTTTTTTCCTATTTCACCTTGGTGGTTTACATTATTCCCTAGTAAGTGGTATTCCTCGGGAATGGATTTTCTACTAGGAACTCCCTTGAAGAGCCATTGTACCATTCCTGACATACTTTCCACTTTTCATCACTTAAACCCCCCATTTCCTTATCTCATGGGATCTTAGGGTGTATTAACCTAAGAAGGAGTTGTCCCTCATTCTATGGGAAGAAGGGGGTGAAGGCCTAGATGAATTTTTGTTGGGTAAAAGAAAAAATCCTATATATGAACCTTCCAGATGCTTCTCCCAAGGATCCCCCAAGAAAGAAATGAAATACTTATTTGTAAGAAAATGGGGACTTGAAAGAATAAGTGATAGATTTCCTAGGGGGTTAGTTGGAGGATACGAGGTCTCATCATGATCCAACCTATCATGATCATGGGTATCTAAAGGTATGAAATTACAATTATCTAGCCACCAAGCCAAGGTAGTGGCTCTTAGTTGCATAGTTGAGAGAAAGGGGGTCTCATCACAAGCCAACCTTCTCATCTCCGCAAGGTATTTGTGAGTCACTCTTTCATATTATGGACACCATGCCAGGACAATGGCCTTCAACTCGTCCTTAAAACATGAAAAAAACAAAGAATGACAAAACGACGGGCTTGGAAAAATTGCATTACAAATGAAGGTTCCACACACCCTCTACAAAGGCACCCATGAATGAGACACTTCAACACCTTGTATGTCATGAACCCCATTCCCATTGAGTCTTGATCCTTAACCACTTCATCCACTTTACATGGCTTAGAGAGGGATTACTTGGGAAACACTCTTTGACCTAGAGCAAGATCTACCCAATAGGACACCTCGTCTACCCTCCCATATCCAAGCTTGTCAAGTTGAATAATGTATTTGAGCACTTACTTGTTTAACATAGTAATGTTTGATGCAAATTATTAGGTGGATCATTTATTGATTTGATTTAATCATTATGATATTTTGAATTGATATCCTTGGAGAGCATGCTTATTTGTCTTTGAAGGACCTAGTTGCTGGACAGTTTTGGAGGAACAAGCCTAGCTTGGGCTTCCATGGGGCTTGAATCTCATAGGTCGGATGCCAAGGGCCCGCATGCTGGATGAGAGAGATGTACCTTTGGATTCCTATAATATGAATTGAGAGACATGAACTAGTCCTCGCATGCCAAACATTTTCCCTAGGAGAGAAAAACATCATCTTTTGAAGGCTCGATATCATGCTTGAGGGGCTTGAGGTGGTGATGAATACACATGGCATGTTGTGAAGGAAGGAACCCTTGGATCATGAAGTAGAAGGTTGGATTGGAGACACATGGCCTTTGGAAGCCCAACCCTATCATATCCAACTCAACGTTTGACTGAAAAGTGACAAAACATCCCTCCTAAAGGGGTGACGTCACTCTTAGGGCTTTCATTTATGCAAAAAAGTAAAAATTAGAATCAATTGTTTATTATTATTTTTTAAAGGGGAAATATTAGGGTTGTTAACCCCTAATCTTATGGTTTACACTAAAATTACGTGAACAAACTATTTTAGTGACATTTTGTATAAATAGAGATCATAAGATCTAATTTTATAACATAAATCTCCCATTGTGAGGAGTATTGGACTGAACTTTTTGCTCTCTTTGACTAGTTTCTCTCTTGTTCTATTTTGTATGGCTATGTATTTGGCTATTGGTTGATGTAATTTATGCGCTAGCCTTGGAAGGCTCTTCTAATTTGGTATTGTGGTGGTTTGTCTTAGCAATTTCCTTGAATTTGTAAGGTTTTTTTACATTGTGCTATCATTTGTTATTCAAGTCAAGGTTATGTGGTAGATCTAGGTGGAAACTATAAGGGAATACACTCCCACCTTAGTATACATCATTTTACGCTTAAATTTTATTGCTTTAACAAGGGTTTTCTAAGAGAAGTATATGTGCATACACCCTCTTACCCTAAACCCTAGCTAGGGATACTTGCGTTGGGGAGTAAGAGGATTTAGACCCCCAAGGAGGTAGCACCTCTATCTCTTTCTTTGCTTGAATCCATTAACCCAATTATCAAAGGCACTAGTCATTACTTGTTGCATTGGAGAAATAAATTCTTGCCTTGGTAAACATGCAATTTTTAGGTTTTGAAGTTGTCTCTTTGGGAAAGTGTTCCTTGAGCCTTTGGCTCTCTTTCCTCATTGAGGCATCCCCTTTAAACCACAAATTATTGATAATATTAAAAAATTAACCTACATCCATAAGGATTCATATAACCAACCCTCTAACCCCTTAATAACTCCTAAACTAACCCTTGGAATTAGCTACAATTTTTCCCTAACTCTCTACTAACCCTAGTGCACTTATCTAGCTAGTTAGAAGTGGTTTTGAGTGGATTATTTTTATACTATAAAGATTGGTTTGCTACAACCATAAGGATGATAAATATAACTACAATAAGATTTTGTTTGAGTCTTGCTTTTGTGCTAAAGTATTGCTTAATCATTGTCGATTTAAGCTAGCTTTTACTAGCTAGTCTCTTTCTTGTTCAATCATAATTATAGGACTTATATTGCAGCCATTACTGTCTTTTATGATATGATACATATCATTTACTTTTCTACAATTAGGGACAAAAATATTAAATTTATTTTCCAACTAACATATTAAAAACATCTTTGGTGTTCTTTGTGTCTCAGGAAGGTACTTTACTCTCGGCAGGTCACTCAACTTACTTGGAAAAAATTAAGCCTTCCCAAGATTATTTTTCCAATCTCTCCATACCATATATAATTGACCTCTAGGGACATCCATTCATACTTATAATTTTCCATCTCAATCCCCCTTAGGGTCATTAGGATTCCCCCCTTGAGGTGACTACCTCACCTATAAAGTGACGGGAACACCTGCCTAAGGTGACACTGGGTATGTGCTCTCTAATTTGTTGCCAATTGGTGGTTGGGTCGGGCTTTTCCAAACCTACAACTTGTGCGATAACAATCTTCACAATCACATGTTACCAAAAGCATCAAAATTGAATCTCCTAGTTGAAATTAGATCTTGAAAAATACAACAAAAAAATAGTAATATCATCCAATTTCCCACCATAATATCAAAAACATGCATCTTGGGAAGCATTGGAGAAAGGGGTTTGTCAGTGTGTATCTTGAGCTCTCTACCTGGAAAGTGCAACAATTTTCAAAGTTATAATCTTAGGTCCCAGCCAAACCCTTACACCATGTACTACTATAAGATTCACTTCATTATTGTATAAGTTATCAAAGAGACTATCTATGCCAACGATAATTACATCATGTGTAAATCATTAGTGAGGGTAAAGAGAAAATTACTAGCCCAAAACTTGACAGGATCAATCCCAGCTTTCAAGCATCAATACTGCCTATAACGTCATACAATTGCATTTTCGATATAGTGTGGCAATACAATAAAGTATTTCCTGGTTTGATGTACATTACAAGAAAGTACCATGTATGTACAACAATTGTTAAATTAGATATTTTATGGAAAAGAGGTCGAAGGAAACCTCTCATATTGATCTAATTGTTGTCCTAACCCACTACTTCAAAGTGCTTACAAGTCTTGTAAAAGAAAATCCATTTCAAATTTAAATATAGCCAATTTACACTCAAGAACTAGCACATATCCTATAGAAAAGAATTAAATGAGAACACTAGAACAATACTGCTAACCCATGAGTTGTTGTTGTTGCAAGTACCTTAAGCTCAAACTAGTCTGTTGTTCTTTTATGCATCAAAATAACTGTAGCTTATTACAATAAGAAACGATTTTCATGAGTATAAATCAACAAATACAAATGAATACTACATCTTTCATCATCACTTGATGAACAAGAACCAAACAAAACTTAAGTCTAAGGGAAGGTTTATCAACTTGATGTCAAAGGAAGTGCCATGAATAGGTACACCCCATCTTATGGAATGAAATTGAAATACCTAAGAAAGAATACTTGTTATTGTCTACCACAGAGTATCATCCACCCTAGTACAAAAAATCAACATTTGAGACAAAAACTCATTACCATGTAGTACACAGAACCTCACAACAATTTCTCTATTACAAATAAAAAAATATTAATACAACACATTTTCTTTCCTTGATAGCTTGTTAAAAGGTCTATACAAAACTTGAACTACAGTCTATATAGACACTATGCTCAATTCAAACTCTGATTACAAATACCATTCAAGCCATATCAATATCTCCAATTTTTAGAGGTCATCAATATCTCTGATTTCAAACAAAATTTTGGAAACATTTGATATAAATAGTGCTAATTGTCCCATGACTTATGAAAGAAAATACCTAGTTTCCCCGCTCAACCCTATGAACCAGCCCATACTTGGAAACATGACTATAAAGCTCCATATTCCCATAAAAATACATTTGAGATATTTGTACATTTGAGATCAAGATGAATAAAAAATATGAACAATACTACATTCATTGCCTACATATTTCCAACACGAACAATACAGGGGAATCAAAGGTAGTAAATTGCCTTCTCCATCATAATATTCATCTTGGGACCCTGGTAGACTGCAAACATCCAAATGTTGTAATATTTAGGGTATGTACTAATAACTTTCTATCTCATCAACACAAAAAAAGGGACGACACAGGAAATCATAAAAAGAGGAGTAAGAACATCACAAATACTTACCCCATGCTTGAATATTGGCAGAATTAATATACCTTTTACATGAACATGAGAACATCATCTTGATCAACTACAATATACTGCTACATTCCTCAGTAGCTCATGCCTTACTTTCTTACTTTACAACAATAAAAATGTACCAAAGCATAAGTCTTAAAGACTATAAAGTTGACAGAGATTCAAACATACAATCACATCCAAAATGAATGAATCAAAATGACATTACATGAAAGAAAATTTTTGAAGCCCATGTACAACATAAACTTTTGATAAATGGGTTTGTGAGAATTCTTTGCACGTGTTTCTAGGTTTGTGATAATGATTTGGAGCGAAATATTTTCAAAGGCCTGAATCTTTTATATTTATGGTTCAATGTTTTTTTTTACAAAATAATTATGTTTGTGTGTGTTGTCCCCCCATACACTGATACTGAATTTTTAAATAATCCAGTAGATCCATATCCCAATCCATATTCATTTCCATACCGACTTAGATGCAAAAAGAACCCAAAGTATAAAAGTTTCCAAAAAACATAAGGGAGCACTACTGAGAAGCTATTTTAATCATACATTGAACCTAAATGAGCAACTGAATAGAAAGAAAGGTTTATGGGGTTACTATTGTTGTGCCTACTTTTCCAAATTAATCCAAGATTACTTTTACAAGTGTCCCTTCAATCCACTGGGAGATTTTCTTCATTGATTCCCTAAAGAAGTTGTAGCAACAATGCCACCAATGACATGCATAATAACATCCCAATGTCAAAAAATGATTTGGAATCCACATAATTTATCCCTTAGAACCAAGAAAACCTCCTACACAAATGAGCCCCCTTTTGACCTTAAATTTATATTGATATTTAAAAACAATGGTAGGGTTGACCTTCAAAAATCATGAATAAAACCAACAAGGCCAACCTCCTCATTCATTAGGCTAATTTTACTTTGGGTGTTCATCTAAATCATCAAGAATGCCAACAAAAAGATCTTCTTACATAAGAACAAAATGCATCTTTCTAATCCACACACAAAGATACTTATCATTCCAAATTTCTATATAAATGAAATCATAACGTGTCGCTGGCTTGGTTTTTCACAAATATGAAATTCAAGCTTTTGATTTATGGACCAAGAAATCGAAAAATTTCATTTTGGAATAGTTTTTAGAACCAATTCCCATTGTCGGTTCACCACTATTTGTAAACACTAGGTAGCCAAATCCAACATAAACTTGCCTAGGTGGTTGGGACAAATGATTATGATGATTGTTACTTTTCGGATAAGAGAAAATTGCCTTTTTAGCTAATGGTTCTCAACTAACTAGGGGTGCCCATTCAAAGCACTCAAACACAAGCCTGCTAGGATAGCTACCAACTTCACTTTTATCACTCAAAAAACCTTCTTGAGAACCCGTCGACTTGTTTCCTAGTTTCAAGCTATCAAACCTTGTATTAGCATCAAATGTTTTATGATTTCTCCATTGCAAATTTCTGATGCACCCAAGTCCTCTTTCATCTTCACTTTCACTACTAGTTTCACCACTTCTGTCTCGATCACTTGCATCATTCTCAATACCATAATTCCTATAGAGAGATTTGAATTTTTAATATCAACCATGCAAGTATTTTGCAATCCATGTATGTGTATCGTTTCCATATCTTCATGTATGTGTATTGTTTTTTCTTATCATAATGGGTTGTTCTTTGATGGAGGAGGATTATGATGATGATCCATTTGATATTTTTCTCAAGGATCATCATCATAATCCTCCACATCATAATCCAAAGTTAACTATGCTCATCTTGAGAGGTAATAGGGTCGTTGAATTGAGAAAACATATAATATCACTTGTGTCTACTATGAAAGAAAACAACAATAGCAGAAAACAACCCTCACATATATTTTGGGGAAGTTGAGTTCAATACAATAGCCAAGGAAGTTGTGAACAAAGATGATGAGATTGAACATATATAGTATTGACTCTTAACAAGTTGATATTGTCTCCTGATGGTTTTTGTACCAAGACAACCATAAAAAACTTAAACCAAAAATTGCAAAATCTCTTGCACCTCGATGCTCATACAAATAGCCTATAGATAGGCAAGGTCAAAGAAACTAAATGCTGAATCTACATGAATAGGAAGCATTGAGGTAAGATGCAATATTTCATGCTAAATTTTTGATGGAGATCAAGACTGATATGGAGGGGTGACTTCATTAGAAATTCCTAAACTTTAATGTTGTAATACATTCAAACACGGGAAAAAATTAAGATAAAAAAATAATGCTTAATCTCAATGTTGTTCTTGGTTAGAGTTTAGACAACTAACACTCATGTACAATGAAGATATTCTTGGTGTCCTGAATCTTCATGAGTGGGTTATATGTTCCTTGTTTATGGATCGGTATCACCCCACGAACGATGCCTAGGATCATGTATTATCTTCTTCAAATTTCATCTTCAAAATTTTAGATTCCAAAATGACTAGGCAATTTTCGTAAGAGAAGTGACTAGTCAATTTCCACACTTGGATGTAATATTCATAGGAAGGGATAATTGTTTTGTGGTGGAAAATGAGATGAGAAAATTTCTTCCATCAACAATGAAATAACACAGGTGTTACATATCTGTGGGATGTGATGTAGTAGAGTCACTTGTTTGGTGACTATAAGTAGAAGTAGGAACAACATAAACAATTCCTTATGGCATCAAATAGGATAAGATAATTTTATTAATGTCCAATATATGAAAAAAGTATAGTTCAATGGATCAAGGAAGTAAAATCAATGATATTATGTTGTAGGAGTTCCCTAGGTACTCAAAAACATGGTTATCATAACCGGTCGATTTAAAACAGTATCACCCACTTCGGGATAGTTTGGTCGAAACTTTTTCCTCTGCAGTCGGTTTTGACCAATTTGGTCTCTGAAATGATTCAGACTGGCCAATTTTATATTGGACTATTGTGTTTGGCACAATCCCAACCTGCATGCCAAAAGCCCGATAAAAAGCACTGGAAAAAAATAAAATGAAGGGTAAATGAAAGTCAAAAGAGGGTGTTTATTGGTTATAGAGAACAATTTAAGGCTTATAGATTGTTGAATATTTCTACTAACAAGGTAAAATACTATATAAATGTGATTGTATATTAAAACATAGACATTTTTAAGCCTAAAACAAATCTGAAACCTGTTGATAATAGTTGTTTGGAAGTTGAAAAACAGCCATAAAAAGGTGTAAGATATACAATGGAATGAAGAAGGGGAATCATTAGGTGTGGATGTGCATAGTACATAGGTTTTCAAGAGGCTAAAATAAATCAAAACCATGAATAAGACAATTGATTTGGAAAAAACTATAAAGAGAAGACATTGAGATTTGTAACTCAATGTGTTTGTTGTGTTGATATTGAACTAGCTACTTGGAAAAATGAATGGCACTCTGGACTTTGCTATCACACTACATAATGGTTGGATGCTACTACTACAGTCCAAACTTTGAAAGGATGTGTCTAAGACAAAGGCCTTCTTGATTTTCATGAACTACTGTTAGATACTTGCTTCTATTGAAAAAAGAGAAAAGGCGTTTTATTTCTTGCAAGCCCAAATGGCAAGTCTGAAGCAAGGAGAGTTTTAGGGGCTAAATTTCACCCATGGGATAATTTTCCATGTTTTTTTTCCAAAAACGAGTTTTCTAGTTTCCATTTTTTCTAAAAATGATTCACCCAAATTCCATAGGATAAAATTATTTTACCCTAAAAATAGCTAAAATTTTATAGAAACTATATTAAATCCTTAGAAATCTGAATATTTTTACAAAAGTATCACCAAATATTTTATAGTTTGCATATTAAGGACTAATAATATTCACCAAGGTTTCTACACTTTAATATAATTTTCTGTCCTTAAAATTTTCCCTAGTCCTAAACCAAGGTTGAAAACATAACCTATAGTAGAATTTCGATCACAAGGTCATCAACCCAATTGAAATCTATAAAACCAACCAACATAGGAGATTCCCATGAATTGTATTGTATACCAAATTGAACCATACCTCAAATATAATGAAGGATCCTCTTTGTTGTTTTTCAATGACTTTCATGGGGTTATTTCATGTACCATGCAATGAGATAAAATACGATAAGATAATTTTATTAGCGTCCACAAGTGACCATCTTACAAGGAGGGTTAAACGATTTATCTTGAATGTTGGTATCATTTGATGAGAGCAAAATTTCATATTTGGTATAATTTAAACCCTGTCATCTAAAGAATCAATGGCCTAATATGTTGAACAAATTACATAAAAGAACTTAATGTTTCTTGTGGATTGGTCCTTTCACTGCTAGAAATTGAGGGTTTTGTACATTGAAATAGTTTTAACCCTATGGTTTTGGTCTTAAGAATGGGATAATATAATGAATGATGATATTGAATGTTTTTTAAATGGGTGAAAATTTATGGATGACAACTAATCTTGAGTTCTGGTAACAAGTTTGTTCAAATTTTATATCTTGGTTTGGTACATAGTAGCACATTTATTTTGGAACCTTTCATAAATCGATCCTTGATACTCTGGAACGTCTTGCAAGAAATACTGAATACTATCCATTTATCACTGTAATGGTTTGATAAAAATTTGGACATTGATATGTTGGCTCACTTGAAGTTTTTTTAAGAAAACATATGGTTTGTAAAAATGGAAATACCCTCAAATTACACACACTAAAATAACTTGATTCCAGGTCTCTCTCACTGTGGTGAATTTGGCATCAATACAAAAAAATTGGCATCAATACTGTTGTTTTGAGTAGATAATAGAGGCACAAACGATATCACACCATGTTGGTATAGAGTTAATATTCTAAATTTGTTCTAATATGATGACATGTTGGTGAATTATGGTCGCTTTGCACACTCTCAACAAAATTTTAGTATTTCTTTTGTGATGACATTAATGTGATATTAGAATCTGAGCATGACATACATCATCAACACTCCTAAACAACATTTAAACTTGATCAAGTTTGAAAACATTATGGGAAATGTGTGATACCACAACATTTAAACTTTGTCGTTATCTCCTCATGACTTAAATCTTAACCATGATGTTTTCCTTCGATTTTGGCTTAAAATGAAATGGTGAATGGTTTATATCGGGTCATGTGGATGACCATTTATTCATTTTCTACAACACTTCAACTCTAATATGATCAATGGTATATTTCTTGGAAAGTGGATTAATGCTTTATGTGACATACCATCTTAAGATCCCATCATCACTCAAATCACTCTTTGTGGATCACTTAATGAATTAATGCATTTGAAATTATGAAGCCCTTCCATGGATGAAAAATTATAGTATTTAAAATATGGAAATGAAAACAAGAAGAAGAATAAACAAGCATAACCTTGTTTAAGCCTTCTTACTTAACAACTGGCCACCTTACTTAAGGCCCTTATTGCAACAAAGTTGTTAGATATTTCCAGCATATAAATCTAGAAAAATGAATGAAGCATACACCATGCACCCCACATCACACGAAGCACTCCCAATCATGGTGTAAACATATTTGGAGTAACCCCAAAAGCTAACATGGGAGTACCTAGTTATTGCAAGTAATGGTGAGAACACCTAGAGTCTTTGGGAAAATCCTTCTCATGTCTTCCGATGTTAAGCCCTAATATTGGCTCATTACCCCTTAATTGGGGCATATTAGATTAGTAATGTTATTTTATTTATGTCGGCTTTAGGCCATTAGTTGTAATTTAGATTAGTAATGT
>JZKD02S2386720.1:10691-29557 GCA_000966675.3 Picea glauca
GGGTTTTATTCTAGAGACAACATGGGTAATACAACCATTAAAGAGTTGCAAACCTTTACATGCACTTACCCAATTGACAAACCATAAACTTTACAGGTTTGGGAAAAGTAAGGCCGAAATACTTCTCTAAACAAGGGCAACAAATGAAGAGGGTTTAATGGATGCCAAAAACGCAGAGTTGAGGGAAATTTGTGTGGGCACTTCCTATGTGTTTCCCCAACCATGCAGAGGAGAAAGGAATGATAGGAGGTCACCCAAAGGGAATGAAAAAATACCATTTGATTTTTGGGCGAAGTAAGGGTTAAGCACAAGGGAGATCTATGCAAATGCATGGGTGAAGAGAGAAATTGTTGGACGATTTGCACCACATGATTTTATCCAAAAGGTGAAGAGAGTGACATGCAATTCACTCCAAAGAATGGGCACTGGGAGTGAAAAATTGGCAACACCCTCGGCAAAGTCAAAAATGTGTGAGTGGTTAAACCACTAGTGGATTCGAGAGGTAAAACACTCAGATCGTAGGGATTAAGGTATGGACATAGCATGAGAGGCTGAGTGAAATTAATTGGGACGAGGATAACCAAGAAAAACTAAATTGGGTAAGAGGGTATAGAGACATATCCTTTCCTCAACACAAAAGGATGGTATTACAGTCATAGATCAATAATTTAAATTGAAATAGGGGCAATGGGAATGAGACAACAAATGAATCTCAGTCAAGAAGGGAAATCCAATTAAATGTTTTATCAAACAAAACCAAGAAAGCATGCCCAACTATACATAAACCATTTCAATTCATAAACATATAAAAAACATATAAAAAACATTTAACTAAATTCCAACAGAAACTATAGACATGTGTATTGTAATCGAAGGGTGAATAATCCAAGATGTTGTATCGTGCTTGCGCTTCGTCCAGCTCCTTGCTTGATAACCGCATAGATTTCATCGATACCTCTCAACCAACACTAGGGGTATTCTTCTTCCCCCTGAGCCCCTCGAGCCGCAAAGGGGCTAAGCACACAACCAAAGAATAATCTAGTCTCCAACTTGCCTCGCAAGGTCGAGCTACCACTCCTATTCGAGCTGTGTATCCCATATCCCATAAGAAAAATTCAGCCAAGTAAAAATTTGACAACATAACCTTACACTAGCCAAAAAATGATCATTTCCTCTTCTCTGCCATTTCTTTTATAGATTTCCTCTTAGTGACCTTTCCAATTGCACATTAAATTAGTTTATTAAAAATTAATTAGGAAATATTCTTCCCCGTACACTTGTCACCCAATCCCTTAGTTGCACCATAAATTCATTCAATTCATTTAATTAAATTTCCAATTTCCCTCACCCACCTAAAATCACTCATAGAAACGCTCCTTGTGGTCCCTTTATTCCCCCAATTTCCTTTAATGACTAACACCCTTCTTAAAGTTTAGTTGAGTTCATTTTTGGAAAGTTCTCTAGACTAGATTTCTTTCGATGTTCCACATTCCTTTTGCATTTATTTTCCTCTTTTTATCTAAGTTCAAATTTAACAAGTTTTGCAAATAGACATCAATTAAATTTTTAGATAATTTAATCTTCCTTTAAATTATAAATTAAATTTTCCCTCTTTTCATTTCTTCATCCCCCTTTTATTAATTATTTAATTCATTTTTAGTCCTCTTATCCTACTTAGACCTAGGCTTCAAATTCAACTAGGCTTAGCAATATTTTCAAGGAAGAGGTTATAATTTAATAAAATTTATTCATTCATAACTAATTTAAGGCTGACTGAGTCAAGGTAAGATATTTTTTTCTAGGCACCTAGGTTCATTGACTCACATGTTTTTAAACTTCACGATGTGCCCCTCAAGATGCACTACGTGCTACAAGGGTGCACTCGCCTTATTCATGTTCCAAATACACGATGTGCCCTTCAATATGCACTGCGTTTTCCAAGGGTGCCACTCATCTTTTTTCTGATTTTTGTAGACGTCTAATCTTTGGAGTCAAAAGTAAGGGCCTCTAAGGAATAGGGACCCTAACTTATTGCATGCCCTTAGAATCATCGTGAGTGACTGTCAAAGTTTTCCCTCACAACATCGTGGACCTCTCGAACTAGGTAATCGTTAACCTACAATTCGATCCACGATGAGAGTACTAGTAGGTTGTGGTAGGGATTCTGCCACACCTCTCCCTCAATATATTTGGTTGTTGTGTGTGACTCATTTACTCTAAATGTGAGTATGGTTAGCAAGGTATCATTAAACTGCATCCATCAATGAAACATGTCAGTGATTAGACATCATAATATACCATTCATCTGTCACATACGAAATAAAAAAACACTCAAACCATCATAGTCCACTCGCTGACTCGATTCCAGAGTCCAAAGAGGTCCATCGATGCCATCAAAATCCTCAAACAGTCCAGAGTCTTGCAAACTCAGGAAAAACCAGTCAATAGCACCTGTCGATATAATAATAATAAAATAGCATATCATTAGATCTGCAACATCATCATAATCCATAATAAAAAATCCATTCATGCAATGAACCGGATCAATTGCACACAAGTGTCCTTAAAGAATAAGTCCCATTAGGTGTGCATAAGAGAGAGATGTTACAGACATGAGAAAAACATGATTGAGTAGTTGTATTTTTGGATTTTCAATGGAACTAATGTAAATGTATTTCTTAATTAAACATTAGTTTTGTAAAATGGTTAACTGCATGTTATAATCATTACACCAAATATGGGGACTAAACTCTCTATAACTTCTACACATAGANCCTATGTGTTTCCCCAACCATGCAGAGGAGAAAGGAATGATAGGAGGTCACCCAAAGGGAATGAAAAAATACCATTTGATTTTTGGGCGAAGTAAGGGTTAAGCACAAGGGAGATCTATGCAAATGCATGGGTGAAGAGAGAAATTGTTGGACGATTTGCACCACATGATTTTATCCAAAAGGTGAAGAGAGTGACATGCAATTCACTCCAAAGAATGGGCACTGGGAGTGAAAAATTGGCAACACCCTCGGCAAAGTCAAAAATGTGTGAGTGGTTAAACCACTAGTGGATTCGAGAGGTAAAACACTCAGATCGTAGGGATTAAGGTATGGACATAGCATGAGAGGCTGAGTGAAATTAATTGGGACGAGGATAACCAAGAAAAACTAAATTGGGTAAGAGGGTATAGAGACATATCCTTTCCTCAACACAAAAGGATGGTATTACAGTCATAGATCAATAATTTAAATTGAAATAGGGGCAATGGGAATGAGACAACAAATGAATCTCAGTCAAGAAGGGAAATCCAATTAAATGTTTTATCAAACAAAACCAAGAAAGCATGCCCAACTATACATAAACCATTTCAATTCATAAACATATAAAAAACATATAAAAAACATTTAACTAAATTCCAACAGAAACTATAGACATGTGTATTGTAATCGAAGGGTGAATAATCCAAGATGTTGTATCGTGCTTGCGCTTCGTCCAGCTCCTTGCTTGATAACCGCATAGATTTCATCGATACCTCTCAACCAACACTAGGGGTATTCTTCTTCCCCCTGAGCCCCTCGAGCCGCAAAGGGGCTAAGCACACAACCAAAGAATAATCTAGTCTCCAACTTGCCTCGCAAGGTCGAGCTACCACTCCTATTCGAGCTGTGTATCCCATATCCCATAAGAAAAATTCAGCCAAGTAAAAATTTGACAACATAACCTTACACTAGCCAAAAAATGATCATTTCCTCTTCTCTGCCATTTCTTTTATAGATTTCCTCTTAGTGACCTTTCCAATTGCACATTAAATTAGTTTATTAAAAATTAATTAGGAAATATTCTTCCCCGTACACTTGTCACCCAATCCCTTAGTTGCACCATAAATTCATTCAATTCATTTAATTAAATTTCCAATTTCCCTCACCCACCTAAAATCACTCATAGAAACGCTCCTTGTGGTCCCTTTATTCCCCCAATTTCCTTTAATGACTAACACCCTTCTTAAAGTTTAGTTGAGTTCATTTTTGGAAAGTTCTCTAGACTAGATTTCTTTCGATGTTCCACATTCCTTTTGCATTTATTTTCCTCTTTTTATCTAAGTTCAAATTTAACAAGTTTTGCAAATAGACATCAATTAAATTTTTAGATAATTTAATCTTCCTTTAAATTATAAATTAAATTTTCCCTCTTTTCATTTCTTCATCCCCCTTTTATTAATTATTTAATTCATTTTTAGTCCTCTTATCCTACTTAGACCTAGGCTTCAAATTCAACTAGGCTTAGCAATATTTTCAAGGAAGAGGTTATAATTTAATAAAATTTATTCATTCATAACTAATTTAAGGCTGACTGAGTCAAGGTAAGATATTTTTTTCTAGGCACCTAGGTTCATTGACTCACATGTTTTTAAACTTCACGATGTGCCCCTCAAGATGCACTACGTGCTACAAGGGTGCACTCGCCTTATTCATGTTCCAAATACACGATGTGCCCTTCAATATGCACTACGTTTTCCAAGGGTGCCACTCATCTTTTGTCTAATTTTTGTAGACGTCTAATCTTTGGAGTCAAAAGTAAGGGCCTCTAAGGAATAGGGACCCTACCTTATTGCATGCCCTTAGAATCATCGTGAGTGACTGTCAAAGTTTTCCCTCACAACATCGTGGACCTCTCGAACTAGGTAATCGTTAACCTACAATTCGATCCACAATGAGAGTACTAGTAGGTTGTGGTATGGATTCTGCCACACCTCTCACTCAATATATTTGGTTGTTGTGTGTGACCCCTTTACTCTAAATGTGAGTATGGTTAGCAAGGTATCATTAAACTGCATCCATCAATGAAACATGTCAGTGATTAGACATCATAATATACCATTCATCTGTCACATACGAAATAAAAAAACACTCAAACCATCATAGTCCACTCGCTGACTCGATTCCAGAGTCCAAAGAGGTCCATCGATGCCATCAAAATCCTCAAACAGTCCAGAGTCTTGCAAACTCAGGAAAAACCAGTCAATAGCACCTGTCGATATAATAATAATAAAATAGCATATCATTAGATCTGCAACATCATCATAATCCATAATAAAAAATCCATTCATGCAATGAACCGGATCAATTGCACACAAGTGTCCTTAAAGAATAAGTCCCATTAGGTGTGCATAAGAGAGAGATGTTACAGACATGAGAAAAACATGATTGAGTAGTTGTATTTTTGGATTTTCAATGGAACTAATGTAAATGTATTTCTTAATTAAACATTAGTTTTGTAAAATGGTTAACTGCATGTTATAATCATTACACCAAATATGGGGACTAAACTCTCTATAACTTCTACACATAGANAGAACAAGAGTAGGTCTATGTATAAAATCTACAAATTAATTGACACCAGTAATTATGGTGACATTGATGATGAGAATTATATCTTGGAGAAAGTTGAGCAGCCCACAAAGGAGGAGATGTGGGCGAGAGTGTTGAGGGAGTTGTAGAGGATAAAGTCTATATAGAGTGTAATGTACCTCAAAATTTACATAAAAAAATAAAAAAGTTATTGCGTACTTTGAGTTGATAGTGTGTCTTTAAATTTTCAGTCATTCGTCAACCATAATGTACAACAATATTTTTGCCTTTTACTTCTCTAACTGATTATAACATATTGTCACCTCTTTCTATTTCGGTATTGAGTTATATATACAATCCTAGGTACATAGCTAGGGATACCTTTTTTTCATTGCAACTTGGTATTACCACCATTTTCGTTTCCAAACTCCAATTTATAATATGGGGTATAACTACTTAGAACTACTATTCTATAAATGCAATGGTCATAGATGTGAGGCCTTATGATAGTCTCCCTTGTATAAATAATTATTACAGGGTCTACAAGAAGAGGTTAACATTATTTGGAATACTTTTAAACAAACACTTTTGGGTATAAATTCAAACACTACTCTATACAAACGAATTAAGTGCGCAGAGGCTAAACTTGGGTAGGTTATGGTTAGTGTAAAGGTAGTTGGGTTCAATGTATAACCGGTGTAACAAGGAGATAAAAGAAATAACCCTAAGTAGGCCATTTGAGTTCCTCGCCATTAATTTCCTGAGAAAACGATACAGGTCAGAACCCTCTTGTCTTAAAGGCCTATCTGCAACATTTAAGGCACTCTAATATAATTCTAATCATTTCAGAGTTCGACCGATGTTCCCCAATGAAATGTCAACACCCACCATTTGTTCATGTGGCCAGGTACAATTCCCACCCATCCTCCATTACTCCATACAAAAGGGTATCCATAGCTTTCATTTCATTTCGGTCTTGGCTTGGTGAAGGAAAATGGAACGTTCCAGGCTAAACTTTGTTTTAGTTTTCCATCTTAGCATCGTGGTCATGCTTTTGTGAAATCAGACTTTTTTCCATGTGGGAGAGTTCTTGGTAGAAAACTCCTCGACGGACAACCCTGTGTGAGGTAAGTCGACTTGGTTGTTCCTGTCATTTTGCATTCGGGGCTTCCTGTCTCATCGAGTAGTTTCTGTAAACTCCAGTTCACGGTAAGATCCTTGGTAGCATTCTTGTTTTATACTGATGTTACTATAGAAAAGGGGAAATCGGTGGTGCTCTAGGAAGGTTTAGGTTTTTCCACAGTTTACCCTCCCTCTTTACTGGATTTCCTGTCGAGACCGAGCCATCTTCCTATTGTGGAAGTTCTTATCCCAATGTATGTTGTAATCGTACATCTGAGATGTTCTATTTTATTTATTTTCTTAACTGAACTCTTGTATTGGGTCTGGCTTCCTCCATCGGTTAATTCCTAGTTGACATAATTTATAACCAGATTTTTCTTGCATGGGTGTGTAATAGACCTCTCAGTATAGTGTTGATTGTGAAAAATTTCTATGTTTAAAAATTAAGTTCACTGGTATTATTATGTCGATTACAGGTGTCATTCTAAAGTCTAGATGCAGTTTAGTCCTTTCTGTTTGTATTTAGACTATTACACTGGATTGATATTTTCTATTACTTTACGCTCATTATACGCATGCTATCCCTGTTTATGATTTCTTTGGGTTAAATACTAGTATTCATCACTAATGATGGGCCCCTTTGGTATGCAAGGGTACCCATTTGGGGGGAATGAACTCCTCTTCCATTTTCGGTTCTGGGAGGCACATGGTTTGGTGCAATGGTGAAGGGTATAAAAATCCTCTATTACAATTAAGTTCATCCTCAACTCCTTTCTCATTTCGTTCTGTTCTTAAAATGATTATGTTATTGTTTTCAGATATTTTTTTTAATGTTTCACCTTATTTCGTGCAGGGTGTGATCACGCCATGGCAGTGGGAACACCCTCTTCACTCTTTCAAGAGGTACTCAGGTTCCAACTACCAAGCCCCTCTGTCTAATTTATTACAAGTTACATGCATCGATGATCAAGGCTACGTCTCGTTCTTAATACTTTGAATATCTTACGTTTCCCAGTCCTATATTAGTTGTTTTTTTTAAGGGTACACCCTAATTTGTATTAATGAATGGTACTTAGAAAGTATGCCAAGCTTGCGCCTGGTTGGATTCGTGATATCTAGATAGTAGTTTTCCTTAAATAATTATGAACATTATCTATCGGGTTTATTTGTTGTGGATATTATTGAAGTAACAGGATTCAGAACTGACATTTCTGTGTTTAACATCCTCCTCTATATTTTTGAAAGATTGGTTTGTCAAACAGAGTTGAATTCTTTTCTTGAATTGTTCTAGTTAATTTCCCAGAATTCATATTATTATTGATTATACCATTGTACTGATATGATTTAACTATGTATGGTATTAAACCTATGAATATCACAGTAATGTTGTGTTTAAGGGGGTTCGTTCCCACTGGTACTGTGCGATTGTATTCATGCCTTCCAAGTTTTTGTTAAGTTTAGACAATTATTTATGATATAAAAATGGTAATGGTAGGAGTTTAACCTGAGCCTCGCTTTCCCCAATTCGTAATTGTTTTTTCTCTCATATGATTACTTTACTCGTTCATATCATACATCCTGTATTGTCCTTAATTGACATATTGCACTGTAGCTACGCTATGCAATTAATACTTAACTTATGTTCCTACTTTAGCCATTAATCAAGAATTTTAACGATCTCCTCACCAGAATTAAGGTAGTTTTGTTCCTATGATGGAACTACTAAAACCATACTAAAGTACCTATATTCCAACTTTTTTATATTGGGGTCTGTGGAGTTTGTTGAATTACTTTCCTATGAATATGTTTACATATATATATAGTACCCAACTCTGTTATAGTTGGTTTACTTCAACGTCACTGTATTGTTTATAAATATTTCCCATTATATAATGTATCTATGTTCATATTATACCTATACAGGTCTAAATGCATATCGAATATAATCTCCGTGTTGCAGGGTATATTTGCTTAGATTTTGAACTTGTATGCTTACTAGTGCAGGTTCACTATATACTATAGTCATCTATAGGAAATATAATTTCGGCATAGAAATTGGTACGCTTGGCTGCAATTATATTATGCAAGCAATTCAGTTCTCTTTTATTCAACAGATTTAATTGAGAAAGTAGCTGTAGACTGTAGTCATCAAACGAACTTTGTCTAGGTTTATGAATGCACGCTAACTTTAGGGATCTCACTATATCTGTAACCAATTCACCCCATAGAGATAGAGATATTGAAATTCAGGTACAGTAAATAACACACAACAATTATATGATCATTAAAACAGATACTAGGAACCACTTCAATACAGATTCAACCTGTACAATACCATAGATATAAAAGCATTCAGACAGATAGGGGTTAGAGTAGCATATTTGAACTAAACTCACGAAAAAACAAAGGGAACAACCACGTTCCTCCCAACCATATAACCGAGCAGCCAAGATCACTTGCACGGTTCACCCCCTAGCTTGACCATGAGTCCATGAGAGCAAACTTGGAAATCCCTCTTCAACAATGTCCTTCAATCCGGTAGTTCCCCTTTGCCTTACACCCATTCAGTGTTCATAACAGCAAGGAACAAAAATCAATAGTTATCCTTTCCAGCATACTTGACAGTGTCCTGCCTCCTCACATATGCTCATTTATCAATTTGCCTAGGTCTTTTTCCCTCCTTTGGGAATTTTCACAGCCTTCTAAATCTCTGATTTTCAGGGGCTCCCAATGGCCAAATCACTGATTTTCCACTTGTAAAAATCATCCTAGAGGTAGTTCCAACATGTTCCCCTCTTATGGAGTCATGGTCAACTAAATTTAACATGATTGTCCCTGTTGTCCCCTGCAATCAATATAAAATATTTTTTTTTCATACAAGTGTCATGGTAAAATATCTAGTTAGGACAAATCAGATCTCTTCCCAACAATCAAAACCATCTATTACAATTATACAATTCGAAATTCGGAATTATAAATGGCAAAAATTTTCCAATTTCGAATTTACTAAAAACGGAATTAAATTTCCAGCAATTTAAATTCTAAAAATATTTTTTATTTTATTTATTTTTTGGGGGATGTCACATAGAGGAAATCTACATTCAATATCAATAGAAAGGAATTTTTTTCCATTAATCTAGTCCCATTGGAGGAATATGATGATGTGGTGGAATGAACAGGAGAGTGGGACATGGGAAACCAACAACAAAGAGAGAGAGATTTTTTTATACATTTTCCCCTTCTTGATGAGAAAAAAACTGAGTGCATGGTTGTGGAGAAGAAGGAAAATGATGAACTTTTATTAAGTACATGGGTGAGGATTTCATGGAGGAGAAGGATGACGCCAATGGAATTCTCAGTATTCAACAATAAGGCATACTAGCAAAGCTTATGGATCATCGTTTGTTTTTTCAAATGTGCTTATTAAATTCTATTAAGTATACAATATGGAGCTTAGGTCAATATTTAGGATTAAATATTTTTATAATTAAGACATACAACATGGTCCTTTCTTGTTGAATAGGGAAAAGGGACACTGGGAAGCTTTGATCGTAGAGCTTGGTAGTCCTAATTATTCCAATGTAGGGGCTAAGATGACAGACTTTGAAGTGATTGAGTTTTATGTCCTCAATGCCACAAGTGAGGGACCAAGTTATAGATAATTTGGGGCTACAAAATTAATCCCCATCCTCAAAGAGCGATTCGATAATCCCCATCGAGGAAAAGAAGAGGAGGTTTAGGTATGCGATGTACAAGTGAATTGATGAAATTTCATATTATGGCTACAAGAATGATAAGAATTGTCTCTTCGAGAAATTCAAGTGGACCACATAGGAGGAGATGCGAGGAAAACAACAGGAAGTTGCAGAGGACCGATTCCATGAAATAACTTATCACAGGCACCAAAGAGTGACCTATGTTTTTTCCCTTGCAAAGAAAAACCTCCAGATTTTTTAATTGTGGAGGTTTGCATATGTAGAATGTGAATTAAATTGTTTTTTTCTTCTGGCTTCTACTGCTTCTACCATGCTCAATGTCGTAGGAATATATGATTCACATAAAATCCTTTATTGTAACATATATATCAATAAAGTGAATTTAAAATATAAAACACAAACATGTATAACTAATTTGTATTTATCAAAAACNAGAACAAGAGTAGGTCTATGTATAAAATCTACAAATTAATTGACACCAGTAATTATGGTGACATTGATGATGAGAATTATATCTTGGAGAAAGTTGAGCAGCCCACAAAGGAGGAGATGTGGGCGAGAGTGTTGAGGGAGTTGTAGAGGATAAAGTCTATATAGAGTGTAATGTACCTCAAAATTTACATAAAAAAATAAAAAAGTTATTGCGTACTTTGAGTTGATAGTGTGTCTTTAAATTTTCAGTCATTCGTCAACCATAATGTACAACAATATTTTTGCCTTTTACTTCTCTAACTGATTATAACATATTGTCACCTCTTTCTATTTCGGTATTGAGTTATATATACAATCCTAGGTACATAGCTAGGGATACCTTTTTTTCATTGCAACTTGGTATTACCACCATTTTCGTTTCCAAACTCCAATTTATAATATGGGGTATAACTACTTAGAACTACTATTCTATAAATGCAATGGTCATAGATGTGAGGCCTTATGATAGTCTCCCTTGTATAAATAATTATTACAGGGTCTACAAGAAGAGGTTAACATTATTTGGAATACTTTTAAACAAACACTTTTGGGTATAAATTCAAACACTACTCTATACAAACGAATTAAGTGCGCAGAGGCTAAACTTGGGTAGGTTATGGTTAGTGTAAAGGTAGTTGGGTTCAATGTATAACCGGTGTAACAAGGAGATAAAAGAAATAACCCTAAGTAGGCCATTTGAGTTCCTCGCCATTAATTTCCTGAGAAAACGATACAGGTCAGAACCCTCTTGTCTTAAAGGCCTATCTGCAACATTTAAGGCACTCTAATATAATTCTAATCATTTCAGAGTTCGACCGATGTTCCCCAATGAAATGTCAACACCCACCATTTGTTCATGTGGCCAGGTACAATTCCCACCCATCCTCCATTACTCCATACAAAAGGGTATCCATAGCTTTCATTTCATTTCGGTCTTGGCTTGGTGAAGGAAAATGGAACGTTCCAGGCTAAACTTTGTTTTAGTTTTCCATCTTAGCATCGTGGTCATGCTTTTGTGAAATCAGACTTTTTTCCATGTGGGAGAGTTCTTGGTAGAAAACTCCTCGACGGACAACCCTGTGTGAGGTAAGTCGACTTGGTTGTTCCTGTCATTTTGCATTCGGGGCTTCCTGTCTCATCGAGTAGTTTCTGTAAACTCCAGTTCACGGTAAGATCCTTGGTAGCATTCTTGTTTTATACTGATGTTACTATAGAAAAGGGGAAATCGGTGGTGCTCTAGGAAGGTTTAGGTTTTTCCACAGTTTACCCTCCCTCTTTACTGGATTTCCTGTCGAGACCGAGCCATCTTCCTATTGTGGAAGTTCTTATCCCAATGTATGTTGTAATCGTACATCTGAGATGTTCTATTTTATTTATTTTCTTAACTGAACTCTTGTATTGGGTCTGGCTTCCTCCATCGGTTAATTCCTAGTTGACATAATTTATAACCAGATTTTTCTTGCATGGGTGTGTAATAGACCTCTCAGTATAGTGTTGATTGTGAAAAATTTCTATGTTTAAAAATTAAGTTCACTGGTATTATTATGTCGATTACAGGTGTCATTCTAAAGTCTAGATGCAGTTTAGTCCTTTCTGTTTGTATTTAGACTATTACACTGGATTGATATTTTCTATTACTTTACGCTCATTATACGCATGCTATCCCTGTTTATGATTTCTTTGGGTTAAATACTAGTATTCATCACTAATGATGGGCCCCTTTGGTATGCAAGGGTACCCATTTGGGGGGAATGAACTCCTCTTCCATTTTCGGTTCTGGGAGGCACATGGTTTGGTGCAATGGTGAAGGGTATAAAAATCCTCTATTACAATTAAGTTCATCCTCAACTCCTTTCTCATTTCGTTCTGTTCTTAAAATGATTATGTTATTGTTTTCAGATATTTTTTTTAATGTTTCACCTTATTTCGTGCAGGGTGTGATCACGCCATGGCAGTGGGAACACCCTCTTCACTCTTTCAAGAGGTACTCAGGTTCCAACTACCAAGCCCCTCTGTCTAATTTATTACAAGTTACATGCATCGATGATCAAGGCTACGTCTCGTTCTTAATACTTTGAATATCTTACGTTTCCCAGTCCTATATTAGTTGTTTTTTTTAAGGGTACACCCTAATTTGTATTAATGAATGGTACTTAGAAAGTATGCCAAGCTTGCGCCTGGTTGGATTCGTGATATCTAGATAGTAGTTTTCCTTAAATAATTATGAACATTATCTATCGGGTTTATTTGTTGTGGATATTATTGAAGTAACAGGATTCAGAACTGACATTTCTGTGTTTAACATCCTCCTCTATATTTTTGAAAGATTGGTTTGTCAAACAGAGTTGAATTCTTTTCTTGAATTGTTCTAGTTAATTTCCCAGAATTCATATTATTATTGATTATACCATTGTACTGATATGATTTAACTATGTATGGTATTAAACCTATGAATATCACAGTAATGTTGTGTTTAAGGGGGTTCGTTCCCACTGGTACTGTGCGATTGTATTCATGCCTTCCAAGTTTTTGTTAAGTTTAGACAATTATTTATGATATAAAAATGGTAATGGTAGGAGTTTAACCTGAGCCTCGCTTTCCCCAATTCGTAATTGTTTTTTCTCTCATATGATTACTTTACTCGTTCATATCATACATCCTGTATTGTCCTTAATTGACATATTGCACTGTAGCTACGCTATGCAATTAATACTTAACTTATGTTCCTACTTTAGCCATTAATCAAGAATTTTAACGATCTCCTCACCAGAATTAAGGTAGTTTTGTTCCTATGATGGAACTACTAAAACCATACTAAAGTACCTATATTCCAACTTTTTTATATTGGGGTCTGTGGAGTTTGTTGAATTACTTTCCTATGAATATGTTTACATATATATATAGTACCCAACTCTGTTATAGTTGGTTTACTTCAACGTCACTGTATTGTTTATAAATATTTCCCATTATATAATGTATCTATGTTCATATTATACCTATACAGGTCTAAATGCATATCGAATATAATCTCCGTGTTGCAGGGTATATTTGCTTAGATTTTGAACTTGTATGCTTACTAGTGCAGGTTCACTATATACTATAGTCATCTATAGGAAATATAATTTCGGCATAGAAATTGGTACGCTTGGCTGCAATTATATTATGCAAGCAATTCAGTTCTCTTTTATTCAACAGATTTAATTGAGAAAGTAGCTGTAGACTGTAGTCATCAAACGAACTTTGTCTAGGTTTATGAATGCACGCTAACTTTAGGGATCTCACTATATCTGTAACCAATTCACCCCATAGAGATAGAGATATTGAAATTCAGGTACAGTAAATAACACACAACAATTATATGATCATTAAAACAGATACTAGGAACCACTTCAATACAGATTCAACCTGTACAATACCATAGATATAAAAGCATTCAGACAGATAGGGGTTAGAGTAGCATATTTGAACTAAACTCACGAAAAAACAAAGGGAACAACCACGTTCCTCCCAACCATATAACCGAGCAGCCAAGATCACTTGCACGGTTCACCCCCTAGCTTGACCATGAGTCCATGAGAGCAAACTTGGAAATCCCTCTTCAACAATGTCCTTCAATCCGGTAGTTCCCCTTTGCCTTACACCCATTCAGTGTTCATAACAGCAAGGAACAAAAATCAATAGTTATCCTTTCCAGCATACTTGACAGTGTCCTGCCTCCTCACATATGCTCATTTATCAATTTGCCTAGGTCTTTTTCCCTCCTTTGGGAATTTTCACAGCCTTCTAAATCTCTGATTTTCAGGGGCTCCCAATGGCCAAATCACTGATTTTCCACTTGTAAAAATCATCCTAGAGGTAGTTCCAACATGTTCCCCTCTTATGGAGTCATGGTCAACTAAATTTAACATGATTGTCCCTGTTGTCCCCTGCAATCAATATAAAATATTTTTTTTTCATACAAGTGTCATGGTAAAATATCTAGTTAGGACAAATCAGATCTCTTCCCAACAATCAAAACCATCTATTACAATTATACAATTCGAAATTCGGAATTATAAATGGCAAAAATTTTCCAATTTCGAATTTACTAAAAACGGAATTAAATTTCCAGCAATTTAAATTCTAAAAATATTTTTTATTTTATTTATTTTTTGGGGGATGTCACATAGAGGAAATCTACATTCAATATCAATAGAAAGGAATTTTTTTCCATTAATCTAGTCCCATTGGAGGAATATGATGATGTGGTGGAATGAACAGGAGAGTGGGACATGGGAAACCAACAACAAAGAGAGAGAGATTTTTTTATACATTTTCCCCTTCTTGATGAGAAAAAAACTGAGTGCATGGTTGTGGAGAAGAAGGAACATGATGAACTTTTATTAAGTACATGAGTGAGGATTTCATGGAGGAGAAGGATGACGCCAATGGAATTCTCAGTATTCAACAATAAGGCATACTAGCAAAGCTTATGGATCATCGTTTGTTTTTTCAAATGTGCTTATTAACTTCTATTAAGTATACAATATGGAGCTTAGGTCAATATTTAGGATTAAATATTTTTATAATTAAGACATACAACATGGTCCTTTCTTGTTGAACAGGGAAAAGGGACACTGGGAAGCTTTGATCGTAGAGCTTGGTAGTCCTAATTATTCCAATGTAGGGGCTAAGATGACAGACTTTGAAGTGATTGAGTTTTATGTCCTCAATTCCACAAGTGAGGGACCAAGTTATAGATAATTTGGGGCTACAAAATTAATCCCCATCCTCAAAGAGCGATTCGATAATCCCCATCGAGGAAAAGAAGAGGAGGTTTAGGTATGCGATGTACAAGTGAATTGATGAAATTTCATATTATGGCTACAAGAATGATAAGAATTGTCTCTTCGAGAAATTCAAGTGGACCACATAGGAGGAGATGCGAGGAAAACAACAGGAAGTTGCAGAGGACCGATTCCATGAAATAACTTATCACAGGCACCAAAGAGTGACCTATGTTTTTTCCCTTGCAAAGAAAAACCTCCAGATTTTTTAATTGTGGAGGTTTGCATATGTAGAATGTGAATTAAATTGTTTTTTTCTTCTGGCTTCTACTGCTTCTACCATGCTCAATGTCGTAGGAATATATGATTCACATAAAATCCTTTATTGTAACATATATATCAATAAAGTGAATTTAAAATATAAAACACAAACATGTATAACTAATTTGTATTTATCAAAAACTGAAAATAGTTTTTGTTTGCAAAAAAAAGTTGAAAAAGTAATGAGTGCTCTTCACAAATACATATGCAACGTGTCCATTGTTGCTTATCATACACTAGGAACCAAAAAATATATATGTTAAATATAAGTCATTGTTAGTTGAGCATCGATATCTATAGTCATACATTATGATATATAGTGCACAAGTTAAGGGTTGGTGTTAAACCACTTCGTGCGCTGGATTATATTAAAAACAAAAAATATCTATGTTAGTTCATGCACTCGATGTTTTTAACCAATACGACTTATTTTAAGGACACATAGCTAATGGGATCATTTTCCAATGCCCACTAGAATGATAATTTTTAAACTAATTTTCCTTATACAACTTACTTAACAGCCCCGATGCGTTTCATTTAAAGTGATGCATCGACACTTCATTTGAGATGCGTTTATACTAGTTTTTTTAAATTATAATGTATCAGTGACAAGGCCTCCCATAAAACAAACCGATATGGTAAATTATTATGTATTTTTGTTTGTGAGTCGTAGTACACATTACTGGTGTGTTTTATTTATGTGATGCACCATGAAGGAAATTTATGATTCAAATACTAATTTATGTGTCTTATTTGGTTAATGAGTTAATTTATCTCAATTAGAACACTTCATAGCATATTAGTGGTGCTTACCATGAGACGCACTACGTTGCAAATTGGTGAAAAGTCGGCCCAATGTTGTTCTCTTTACATTACTGATAGGTTGTTTTGATGATAGGTTGTTTTGATCCATCCTCATTGACCGATGAAATTGTTGAATATGAACTTAAGTGGTGTGATTTGTTAATATAAATGCATATATTGAAGCATTGACAATTTATTTAATGATGGGTTCTTTTCTCAACAACATTGGTTATAGAGTGTCCATCAAAATGACACAGAGAACTGGTGGGAAGTGTTACTATTAATGCACTGCTACCACAGTGATAGTGGATCACCCTACTTTTGTTCCTCGATGCATTGTAAATGAAAGTGCACTAGAAATGGGGAATCCATTAAGACACCTCACTATGAAAATTTGGGAAATATATGTCTCATTTTGTTTCTTTATACATTGTTGGTGGGTTGGATTATAATGGTTGCACCACTACATTAAATTTTATAAATTGTTATGTTAGTTTTGCAATTAGTTAAGTGAATTGTACATGTTCATAATTTTAAACAACACCGGTGTGATGTGTTATAAATTATAGTGATGTGTTAGAACATTGAATTCTCTGGGCATTATTTTTCTAGTACACCCCGATATGGTTAGTTAAAATTGGTGCATCCCAAGATTAAATTTTATATATCACTGAGTTAAAGATTCATTTAATGAGGTGTAATGGTTCGGTGTGGGTATGTGCTCAGTTTGCACTCGTGTAAAGTGTTTCGAAGGATGCACCTCTTTTTTTTTAGTAATTTATCAGCACCACCTCGAAAAGAAAAAATATATTAAAAAAATATGAAATTTCAAAATAAATCTAATTTTGATTGGATAAAATGAAAATAGGAAGACAATAAATAATTTACTAGATCTCTTATGTCCCTAAGAGGCATGGTTGCATGTTGATAGGAAATGAAAATTCGAGGTAATTTCCAAAATCTATGTGTGAAATCCATTGTAACAATGAAGATTAGTTTAGTAAATTATTTGGTGTATGTAATTTTATTATAAAATATGGAGGTGATACTAAAACATGGAAGTGTCATGTTATATTTTTCATGAATCTCTCACTGCGTACTATTCAGCAACATCAATGCAATTTACTAGATACACCTTCACCTTTGAAATAAGGAGGTTTTGTTGGCCAAAGGTTTACCATTCTTATAAGTTTTCGCAGGGTTCCCAACACCATAATATCATAACAGTCCATTTGCTCGTTCTCATATTAATCTATTAATGGATGACCAAGTGATTTAATAGTTCACTTAAATCCTTCTAAGCTCACTTTTATTTTTTACTTTTNGTTCAATTGAATCTCATATTTCCTTGGAGTTGGATTCAAAAGAAACTCTTGTATTGGAGGAGGAAGTGTTGGGACCACCTTCTCGGTAAATGGAGGAGAAGTTGTTTCTTATGGCCAAAGTAGAGTGAAATGTTGTGGTGGAGGAACTGAGGTTTTATTTCTTCTTGTGTATGTCAAGATCTCCCTTTTCCTCAATTCATTTATCTTATCATCTGTTAACTGGTTTAATACTCAGAGTCATCCCTATCTTCCTCCTTTTCTTATGACATCATCAACTTGTTCTCATGGAATATATTATTCTTGAAATTTATTTATCATGTACCATGAAGTTCATACTATCAGGGAAATCTTCATCACTTCTAGGTTGTTTCTTTTATATTTACCATTCCAACCAGGTTCAATATGTCAGGAGGATTTCTCTCTTGTTGTGGCCTTGGATTTCTACATGTGTCATATCTTTGTTGTCTGGTAAAATGAGTTCTTGGTGCAAATTGATTTCTTTCCACAGTAGTCAACTGACCCATGATTTTATTTTGAGATTGGACAAACCAAGTACTCATCTGATCTATCTTCTGAGTCAAGAGAGAAATTGGATCTAGATCACAGCTAATGGAATCTTTGGTCTTCGCTTCTATCTTTGTGTGAGGATATTGAAAAAGGTCAAACTTTAATTCAAGAATATTTTATTCAACATCTGTGATTTACTCCTTGTATAGTGCCAATGTACTGGGATTCTTATCTTTCGGGATGAATTTTTTTTTCCCATAGAAATCATTCATATACAGGATACGAACATTTGCATACATAGGATGTAGATCAGAGGGGATTTTATTTTACAATATGTCAAACCTGTTGTCAAATTCACTCACTTTATCACTCTCCTTCTTCTTTATCTGATCAAACTGAGCTACAAGCATTATGTTGTTCTTATTTATTATCCATATGTTCTTAAACAACTTTGACAAATCTTCATAAGATGCTTTGTGATTATCACGAAGG
>JZKD02S2386742.1:6312-18009 GCA_000966675.3 Picea glauca
CATTTTCCAGTTCGGAAAATGGTCTAGATTGTTGATGTACCATAGACAACGACTTCCCATTGTGGTTAACATGGGGAGTGGTCTAGGGCAGTCTCTCTTCTTGAGGGTTACTCAATAAGACTGGCCCGCCTCGTCGGACAACGATTTCTCAATGTGGTTAACATGAGGAATGGTATGTTTTGGAGGTTGGTGCAGGACAAACATTTCCTCTTGTGGTTAACATGGGAAATGGTCTGGACATTCATTCCTTAGGGCAGATTCATTCTCTCCAGGTTTCACTTTGTTTAGTGCCGAAGGAATGGCCTAGGGTGGGGAATGGTCCAGGTTCAACAATCAGGGACAAACATTCCTTAGGGCATACTCATTTTCTCCAGGTTACACTTTGCTCAGTGTCGGAGGAATGGCCCAGGGTGGGGAATGGTCCAGGCTCAGAAATCAAGACAATTATTCTTCCTTGCTTGAGAAGAATAGTCCAGATAGCTCATCATTGATGTTTTACCTTCTGAGGGCAGATGTTCTTCCAAGATCTCACAGATGTAAGTGGAAGAATGGCCCAGATGATTCAATTTATATCATAACATTATTTCTGTGCAGGTTGATATCAGATGATTGTTATGAAGATTGTATGACAGTAGATGTATACTATTGTGGTGGATGTGTTCCACTGTTTGTGACTATACGTTATTGATCAAGTACTTGTGTGTTACTTGGTGTGGTAGTGTACGACTGGATTGTAGTTATGTACTACTATGGATAGACACAATTGTGTTCTATTTTGTTTCGATTGCCTTGAAGACTATCAACAGTATTGGAAATGATTATCAGCTAGATGGATGATCAAAGGACAAAGATTTCCCAGACGGAAAATGGTTCAGAACATTTACTCTTCTAGGACATATGTCCAGATTAGAAGAATGGCTCTTGTATCACTCTGTGGTGTGAGTGACTTATCCAACATCATGTCTAATTACTCAGATGGAGTATGGTTTCGAGAGATGATACGATTAATGACACTTATGGTGATGATGGTGCTCATGATCTAGTCATGAGATAGTCTATACAACTATGTTGATGCTACCGGGTGAATGGTATGTTTGTGCTCAAGACCATTACCTGTAATACCTCCCTAGCTAGGAGGGAGTGTTGATATTATGGTAGTTGCGGGAGGTATTTACCTCCACGTATAAACCTGACGAGAATAGAATATTTCAGGAAACAAGAAGAAACCCTAATGAGTTGACTAATAACCCTAGAAGACATGTCGGCTCAAGAAGATAACTTGTACTAGGTTATTAGCCTCCAAGAGAAGAAGTCGGCCAGAAGAAATAATATATACTGAACAGACAAATACCCAGAATGAGAAGTCGGCCCAGGAAGTTAGCCAGAATTAGTATAAATACAGGAGGCCAGTCTTCATTCTGGCAGGCAGTCTCGGAATTGCAGAGTAGCACTTGTGCGCACTGCAGTGCCTAGTTTTGTGCACAGGTTTGGAGGAGAGCTTCCATTGCAGTTGATGCAGCTAGCAGATCACATTTGGCTTGGACTATCTCTTGGTTAGGGTTTGGACTATCTGATCAGCTCTTGTTGGTGTGCTATCCTTGGGGAAAGGTGCGCTACCCTTTGTTTGGCTATCTAGCCTAGGGTTTGCTTCCGGAGTGATTCTCTATCAAGGTTAAGGTGCTCAGAGGGTGGCTTCGGCCTATGGTTGGGTGACAATAGTGATATTGTCAATGGTAAAATGAGCACATCCATTATATTCTAACATGAAGTACATCAAACAATTCATGTGGAAGTTATTACATAAGTAACAACTGCAAGATAAGCCGAAATCAGAAGTAAAACAGAAGAAGTAAAAGACAGGAAGAAGTCAACAATCAAGAAGAAATTGGAGAAAGACTTATGACACCTTGCAGAAGGCAATAAGGATGCAGATGGAAGTGTGGATTATGGAGGGAGTTGATTATATACTTCCAAAAGAAAAACATGCACTCATACATGAAGCAGGGATTAGGAGGGAGCTAATCCTATGATCATTGAAGATGATGAAGTATATATCCATGGTAGCATCCATGAAAAGCAATACGTGTTCAGTTCGACCTTAGAAGAAGTCTTCTTCGAAGAGAAGCCTTAAAGTATCTCTGGTTGTCCATCCACATTCGTGATCCTGTGATGAAAGGAAGAAGTGGAATCTTTAGGGCATGGAATCTATAAGAAACTCCATGGACCCAAGAGCTAAAACATGAGGAAGAACATGAAGATTCCAAGAAAGAAAGAGAAGCCAGAACAACCAGTCATTGTATCGAGAATCACAAGATTACTAGCCTGATATGAACTCACTAAAAGAAATCAAGCAAAGGAACTAAAAGTTGTGATGAAGAACAGTGTATATGAATGCAAGCATTGCAAGATCCAGAACTAGAGGTTCTCCCAGATGGAGGGAGAAGACTATGATGATTACTTGTTCCAGTAAACCAGGCATACCTCTACATGAGTCATTATATCATCCACAATATCCATGGGTTGGAGTTCTACATCAGATGAACGCAAAGACTGTTCTCCATAGCAATTGAACAAAGAGTGTATGTAGAGCAACCTCAATGCTTTGAGGTATACCAGAAAGAGACCCTTGTATGCAAGTAGAAGAAGACAACTTGGTGGAGAACCTCCAATGCACAACAGAAGTGTGGTGAAGACTTTCTATGACAAAGATATTGTATCAGAATGATTACTCAGAAGATCAGGATGATGGATTGCCAATCCATGACAAAGATCTCATAATGACAGAAGAAGTGGCACATGGATATGTTCCAGTTTGAGCCTTGCCACGATGTTATGAGCTAATGGGGAACAAAAGATGAATCCAATAATGACACACTATATTAATCAGAGCTATATGAAGCCTTTAGAGAAAAACCAGTGTTCCAGAAAGACCAAAGTGCTTTGAGATCAAGCATTACATTCTCTGTGATGAAGTCCAAAAAAAAGAAGTGGTTCTCCAATATATATATATATATATCCACAGATAAGCAGATAAGCAGACATTTTGGTAAGGCTTCTGTCCAAGATGAAAGAGTTTGCGAACTCAAGCTGGAGCTCGTGGAGACGACTTCCTTATTGAAAAAGGAAGAGATGACTCCCAGGTTGGGAAGGAGCACTAATGTGTTATTGATTTATGGACAATCATTTTTTAGTTTGAAAAATGGTCCAAGATGAGCAGTTCAATTCCAGTTCAGAAAGTGGTTTGAGATTTTCGACGGACAAGCATTTTCCAGTTCGGAAAATGGTCCAGATCGAACGATCATTTTCGCAATGAAAATGGTTTGATGGATTGTTGATGTACCATAGACAATGATTTCCCATTGTGGTTAACATGGGGAATGGTCTAGGGCAGTCTCTCTTCTTGAGGGTTACGCAAGAAGACTGGCCCGCCTTGCCGGACAGTGATTTCCCATTGTGGTTAACATGGGGAATGGTCCATTTTTGAGGTTGGTGCATGACAGTCATTTCCTTAGGAAATGGTCTGGACAGTCATTCCTTAGGGCATATTCATTCTCTCTAGGTTGCACTTTGTTTAGTGTCGGAGGAATGGCCCAGGGTGGGGAATGGTCCAGGTTCAACAATCAGGGACAGACATTCCTTAGGGCAGACTCATTCTCTCCAGGTTGCACTTTGTTTAGTGCCAGAGGAATGGCCCAGGGTGGGGAATGGTCTAGGCTAAAAAATTGGGACAGTTTTTCTTCCTTGCTTGAGAAGAATAGTCCAGATAGCCCATCATTGATGTTCTACTCTGAGGGCAGATGCTCTTCCAGATCTCACAGATGTGAGTGGAAGAATGGCCCAGATGATTCAGTTTATATCATAACATTGTTTCTGTGCAGGTTGATATTAGATGATTTTTATGAAGACTATATGTCTCTAGATAGTAGATGTATACTACTGTGGTGGATGTGTTCCATTGTTTGTGACTATACGTCACTGATCAAGTATCTATGTGCTACTTGGTGTGGTAGTGTACCACTAGATTGTAGTTGTGTACTACTATGGATAGACACAGTCGTGTTCTATTGAATGATATTGTTCTGATTGCCTTGAAGACTATCAACAATGTTGGAAATGATTATCAACTACATGGATGATCAATGGACAAAGATTTCCCAAACGAAAAATGGTCCAGGACATTTACTCTTCTAGGACATATGTCTGGATTAGAAGAATGGTTCTGGTGTCGCTCCATGGAGTAAGTGACTTATTCAACATCATGTCTGATTACTCAGATGGAGTATGGTTTCGAGAGATGATGCAGTTGATGACACTGATAGTGATGATGGTGATCATAATCTAATCATGAGATAGTCTATACAACTATGTTGATGCTACTGGGTGAATGGTATGTTTATGCTCAAGACCATTACTTGTAATACCTCCCTAGCTAGGAGGAAATGTTAATATTATGGTAGTTGCGGGAGGTATTTACCTCGACGTGTAAACATGACAAGAATAGAATATTCCAGGAAGCAAGAAGAAATCCTAATGAGTTGGCTAATAACCCTAGAAGACAAGTCGGCTCAAGAGGATAATTGGTATTAGGTTATTAGCCTACAAGAGAAGAAGTCAGACAGAAGAAATATTATATACTAAGTACATAGACACCCAGAAAGAGAAGTTGGCCCAGGCAGTTATCCAGAATTAGTATAAATACAGGAGGCCAATCTTCATTATGGCAAGCATTCTCAGAACTGCAGAAGCAACACTTGTGCGCACTGTAGTTGCCCAGTTTGTGCGCAAGTTTGGAGGAGAGTTGTCGTTGCAGCTGCTACAGCTAGCAGATTTCGGTTTTGGCTTGGACTATCTCTTGGTTATGGTTTGGAATATCTCATCAACTCTTGTTTGGTGCGCTATCCTTGGAGAAAGGTGCATTACCCTTTGTTTGGCTATCTAGCCTAGGGTTTGCTTCCAGAATGATTCTCTGTCAAGGTTAAGGTGCTCGGAGGGTGGCTTTGGCCTATGGTTGGGTGACAATAGTGATATTGTCAATGGTAAAACAAGCACATCCATTATATTCTAACAGGAATTGCATTGTAGAGAAGGGAATCCACATCTCTAGGTTGTGTAGGCTGAAGGGGAAAGAGAGATGGTGAGTTGGGATGGCTATGTGAGTGAGTAGACTATAACAATTGGTAATTAGTTAAACTTTCTGGAAAAAACTGTGTGGGACGTTTCATAAACTCCCACAAAGTTTTTTTTCCGGAAAGTTTAACTAATTAGCTATGACTAATGGTGGAAACCTAAACACACAGATTATAACAATTGGGTATTGCACTATGTGAGGAAGTTGTAGCCAACCATGGGAGCTCAATTTTCCTTGTGGACTCATAGCCCCAACTTGAGGGTGGATTGTTGTAGAAATAGTTAGTGCAACATAACCTACGATTGGGAGGAATGTCCTTCGTACACAACCTATAGGTGACTCTTTTTGATAAAGATAGGTGTTATGGTTCATTGCCTCATGGAGTTTTATTTTAATGTATTTTATTGTTCAAAATGTTGTGAATGACATTTAATAATATGTTGTTATAATTTTGTATATTTTTAAGTGAATTGCATGAGTTTACTTGTCATGTTATATGCATAGTTCATCATTTAAGAGGATAGAGATTAGATTGGTATCAAAGCTATGTATTTTATGGTGAGTTTGTGGGAAATTGGAGAAATTTTGGAGTACCCCACCATGCCAACAAGCACAAGGGTGGTTGGGTACTTGAAAAAGTGGTATCAAAGCCATGGTTTCAACACTGGGGTTGTATGGGCCATACATCAAAGTGAAGACTATAATTTTTGCAAAGGACAAATTTTATTATGCTTGCAAATTGTTTGATGAAATTTCATGTGCAAAAAATTGAGGAAATTGGCCTAAAATTTAGTAATTGAGGCAAAGGAGGTTAAAAATCCCCAAATTTAGTATATGTTAGGCGTCCAGAGGCATGAATTTCATTAAATCCATGGATACAAAGTCGACCCATGAAAAATTTGGGGAAATTTGAGAAAAATCCCCAAATTTAGGGTGAAATCTAGCATGCAGTGGGTGGCCCCAGGATGTCAATTTGGTAAACACAGAGTCGAATTTGGCCCAAGGAAGCTAAATTCTAACTTCAATGGCAACTCTGTGAACAATAAAATTTTGAATTTTTGAAAAAATGGGCAATATTGAAAAAAATTGGAAATTTTGAAAATTTAGAATTTTCTGTACTGGTGATGTCAGTGATGACATGGAGGGTGACATGGACTGGCATGGTCCATGGAGGAAAAGTAAGGGTCATGGCACGTAGGTGGTAGGGCCCATGGGTGATGTGAGTGGCTACACTAGCAAAGGCGGTTACAAGCCCAAATGCAATAAATTTTGGAACAATCCATTTGGACTTGTAACCAATGAATGATCGCCACGTGTCCCTCACCAAAACCAACAGTCGTAATTTGTTGCGAGACTAATGAAGAAAATTAACTTGGGTGCTAGTTGATGGCCCATAATCCACCATAGCATTGATCCTAGATTGACAATCAGGGATGTGTGCCCCAACATAGGGGGTGTCGTAGGTGGGACCCTTCCCATCACTATAATCAATGCAGAGGTGTTGAGTGGAGGTATCATAAGTGGTGGGACCCCCTATCCCATCAACGGTTCGAAGGGATTCATGTGGATCGCCAGGTATAAGTCGGGCCTGAAGAAAATAAAAGAAAAGAAAAGGGAAAGAGGAAAGAAACAAAAGGGACCTGGAGGGTGATGGGGCACCTAGGTGGTGAGGAGGATGACATGGATACCTCACCTGCTAATAGGTGGAGACACATGCTATGTCAGAAGGCATGTGTCATCCACATCATTCAAGTGCTACGTTAGCAAAGACAAAAGTATTAAAAAAAGTACAGAGCCAAAAACTTGTTTTGGCCATAATAGGAGCATAAAATCTCAAATTCAAGTGAAATTTGTAGGATAATTCCATAGTGTCGAGGAATACAAAAGTGTCAATGAGGGCCACTAACCATTTCTGCTCCATATTTCTAAAAATGGGAAATTAGGGGTTTTTTAAGAACAGGTTGGTACTCCTAAATAGAGGTCCCTTGTTGATGAAATTTTTACAGGGAGTCAAGGAAGTAGACATGAAAACACCTCGTGAAGAAATTGGTTAGTTTCTATGGGGTTTGAAATGGGGATGTGGAAACAAGCCAAAATCCACTATTCCAAGCCATTTTTTAGGGATTTTAGGGATTTTTCGAGGAGGAAAAGTGACCCTAGATCACAAATCTAGAAAAATTGTATTACTCAAAATTTTACCTCCTCAATGAGATAGATAACTTTGTCTAAGTAAAGATTTCCCATTTTTACTCTATTTGAGAGATATCCATTTTGGCTAAAAATTCTAAGTTGGGGGGAAATGAAAAAAGGACAAAGTTGACAGTTTCAAATTGATGCAAAACTTGCTAGGAGAATTGAGTTTACAATTCGAAGGTTGTTGTGTACTCACTATCACTAGTATTATTAGCTCCCTATGCAAAATTTCTCTCGGTTCTTGACATGTTTTTTTCTATAGGTGGCATACGTTCTCTCAATTCTTGACATATTTTCTTCTATAGGTTGCAGAAGTTGGCCTCTTATCTTGATTGTGCCAATGGGAAAGTGCCAAAAATGGCAAATTCAAAGAGCCGTAATTTCCAACTCAGAGAACCAAATGGGGTATGAGTATATCCATTGGAAATCTATTTCAAAGGAGAACGTGTCCGAAGACTCAAAATTTGGATCAATGCATCAATGTTCTTCATAAATTGAGATGGGAAAAGGACATGTAGCCTAATTAATGGAATTTTGCAATATGCAAAATCTCTAACAACATTACTTGTATGCACATTTCTTGTAGAGTCGGTGTTATTTTTAGAACATATCAAGCTTGGGATTGGAGAATGAACATGGAAGATGCACAGTGAACCTACAACCATGAAGAGGAAGTGAAAGGCCTGAACATTATTTTAGGCAATGAGGAAACAAAGTCCAATAGACACAGAGGCAAGGTGGAGCCAATAATGATGATAGAGACCATGAAGAGTTCAAGGATGGAAGTGCAGAGTAATAAGGTTGGTAATGAGAGGCTAATAAGAGCCTAGGAAGAACAAAAGCATGTAAACACTCAATTGTTACAGAGTTTGAATCAGATCTAGAAGCAAATAAAGAACGTATCAAGTTCAAGACATGAGGAAGAAGGCATACCTCATGCAAGAAAGGAGACCTATAGAGGATCTAAGCATTCAAGGAGTGTTAACATGACTCACAAACCATATTACTCACCTGCTTATTCAACCAGGAGATCACATTCATTTGAAGAATCAAAGAGCAGCCCAGAAGTATCCCATATTGGACATCAAAGGAGAAGGCATGAATTGGATAATTTGCAGGGAGAGTTTGAAATTCAAGCCACCAATTTTTGATGGAGAAAATAAGAAGGGAAAGGAGGTTGAAGCTTGGTTGCTTGGAATAAAAAAATATTTTTAGTTACAAAATTACTCATCCAACTTGGAAGTCGGGATTGCCATATACCATTTGCAAGGAAAGACTTTTATATGGTGGGGCAAGATGAAACAAGTCAAGCATATGAATGAAAATGATATCTCTTGGAAGAAATGTAGTTGTTAGTATCAAGGAGAAGATGAACCATTGTATCACTTTATGTCTATAACATAATTGTGATTGTTAGACCAGATAATTAGAATGCATACTAAAGAAACACAATTTACCTAAAGACACATTAGACCAGGTTGATCTTGATTATCTCCTATGTTTTTAAATATCCCAACATCTCCCCTTAAGAACAACTTGGGATGGGACTGAAGGATTTACAAAGGTGACACAATAGGAGAAGGAAGGAGGCATTATAGCCTATCCCACCTTAATGACAACTTCATGTACTCCTAACATAGTTCAAACTTTGGAAAACTTCTCTTTTGTGAGAGACTTTGTGAAAAATGTCTACAACTTGATTGCCTATAGGACAATAATGCACTTCAAGAACACAATATTGAAGAAGCTTTATGATGAAGTGCATGTGTATTTCAATGTGTTTGTTGCATTGATGTTGAACTAGATCTTTGGCGAGTTGAATGACACTCTAGTTATCACACCAGAGTGTAGTCAGATGTTATTGTTAGAATTCAAACTTTGAAAAGATTTACCAAAGCCAAATGACTTCTTGACTTACACTGACTATTGCTCGATACTCTATTTCTATTGAAGAAAGAGCAAGGCACATTACATTTTACAAGCCTCAAGTGGCAAGTCTAGAGTCAAGATTGAAAACGTAACCCGTTGTGGACTTCTAATCATCATGGTCACTAGCCTAATTAGAATTAGTGAAACCAACCAACAAAGGAGTCCTCCTTGAACTATAATGTACCCCAAAATGAATTGTACCTCAAATATACCAAAGTATCCTTTATGTTGCTTTCCAATGACTCTCACAGGGTGTTTGCATATACCACACAACAATATCAAAATCAAAGGAAATATCAAGATGGGCATGAGTCAAATACAAAAGGCTACCAACTAAATGACAATTCAAAGTGGCATTTACTTCAGGTGTAGTATAGGTGGCAACAAGACTCCAAACTAGAAGGGAGATGGTATTAGTTTACAATATTCCATGTGAAAGCGACGAAAAAGGTCACATGCATACTTAGACCGAGAAAGGGAAATTCCTTCCTTGGTTTGCAAGACTTGGAAGCTAAGAAAATAATGTGAATGTCCTAAGTCTATCATTTCAATTTTTTTCTTAAGGTTGGACTTCACATGAGTTAAAAGTTTGGAGTCACTGCTAGTGAGTATAAGGTCATCAACATAAAATACAAGTATCATGAGATGGTTATCTACTTTCTTGGTATAGATATTGGGGTCAAAATGACATCTAGAAAAGTCGGTTTCAAGAAGAAAGCTATCCATTTCAATATACCAAGCTCAAGGAGCTTGCTTCAGGCCATATAAAGATTTCTTAAGGCAACAAATAAGGCTAGAGTCATTCTAGATATAGCTAGAAGGTTGTTCCATATAAATCTCTTCTTGCAAGTCCCCATGTAAGAAGGCATGTTTAACATCCATTTGATGGACCTCCCATTTATATGAAGCAACAAGGGCTAGAACGAAGTAGATGGAATTCATTTTAGTTGCAAGGGAAAATGTTTCATTGTAGTTAATCCCTTCTACTCGAGAAAATCCTTTGACAACTAATCGAGCCTTATGTTTTTCAACACTTCCATCTAATGCATACTTAATTCTATACACCCATCTACATACGACAAATTTTCTTCCTTTCGTAAGAGGTACAAGATCCCAAGTATCATTTACCATTAAGGAAAAATATTCTTCATTCATTGCTACATCCCAATCGAGATGGCCATAATATTTTACAAAAGTGTCTAGATCACAAGTCTTTGAAACTTGAGCCAAAAGAGAGGAGGATCACAGAACTGTGAATGTGTACGATACCCATCTAAAGGATCATCGTCAAGATCACTAACTATTTCTCATGTTGTACGGACCCACGTAGGACTTTGTGACACTTGTGCAGGTTCATGTTCAATGAACCCAATTGGAGGGAGGTCAACAGTCGGAGGTGGATTCTCATCCTCACTGTCATCATTTAAAGAAGAAACCATAATAGGAGCATTAGTAGAGAAGTTGTGAATATAAGATGGCACAATCACCGAAGATGGCTCATAGGTCGAAGATGGCTCATAGACCAAAGATGGCACAAACGTTGAATTAGGCATAGGTCAATCAAAATTAACATCTCTCCTAATAATAATTTCATTGGAATGAGGTTGAAGAAGTCTATAAACCTTTTACATCTTCATAATATCCAATGAAAATGAACTTCTACACATTAGACCAAGTTGATCTTAACTAACTCTTAAGTGTGTAAATATCTTGACAACACTGTGATGTGAACATATTGTGTAAGGGAGTACATGCCCAAATATGGACCTAGATGAACTGTCAGAATCATTTGAAGCTATCACGGTGGTTGATGTGGAGAGAATCCTTAATATAACAAGCAATTCCTCCCGAACCCAACCCAAAATCTAGTTCCCCTCTCTACAAACTAAGAAGCAATGATAGTCTGGGTAATCTAGAACAACCCAAATAGGGCTCGCATGGGTCTTGGTAAAAAAGAGAATATCATAGGCCTTGAGTGCATTGTGGAATGAACCCTAAGAGGACTAAAAAGCCACATTGCAATCCCATCTCCTAATAGAAATATTTGAGACCTCGTGCACGCCTCTATGAGGATGTCATTTGAAAGGTCTAGGGCAGGTCCACCTTGGGGGGATCCCTAATCACATCTCTAAGATCTTGAATAACTACCCATTTCCCCACTCTTCATGCAATTTCCACATATTCTTGAGTTTGTTTGAGCTCAACCACTATAACAACCCTGGTTAAATAGATGCTTAGGGATAATTAATTGTCCTAATATGGTTTTAGTTAAACAATGATTAGTATTAATAATAATAATTAATTAATTAATTATTAATTAATTGTTTACAAGTTTTGATTGATTAATTAATTAATTGATTGATTACATATCACATTCAATGACATGGGTAATAAATTAAGGGGCTTAATAACTTTAATTTAATCCTTTTGAAACTTACGTATGACAG
>JZKD02S2386742.1:18918-29556 GCA_000966675.3 Picea glauca
TAATAATAAATCTATCACAATGCGTGTGTTATATATAGATCATGGCCCTTCTTTGTTTTCTTTTGTTACTACTCTAATATTGTAGTAATTAAAGAAATAAATAGATTTATTAATTCTAAATACACCGTTATCTCCTATGTGGACAACTGGAGAACCCAAAACTTAGTGCTACTGAAACTTGAGTCTATTGTTTAGCATGCCTATCAGTCTAGCATAAATTAGAGGTATCTATTCGTTACTTCTAGCGCAACGATAACACAACAATGTAAGCTTATCTCCTAACACGTCCAGTAACCAAATGATGTTGCCGTAGGCATATTTGCCTCAGCTCCTGTTCCTGCTCCGCCCATGGCCATTGATTTCATCTCACTCCCCAATCTCATCTCATGCCAGCAGCCACAAGTGACACCTTTCAAGCATACAACCTCAACCTAAAATGAGGCCCTGAGAATTGCACCCCCAAGTGTAGGTGTAGGTGCCTTTTGGAATGGAAAGGAAACTAACTCCAAAAAAAGTAATAGCAGAAAGGAAGAAAATCAAAAAATGAAACACTATGAACTCAGGGATAGAACCTGTTAAAGTTGGGTACGCAATATCATTTGAAACAAATGGATTTTATTTGAAGCGAGAAGGGAGAATAATTATAGTATGTCAGTGTTAGGGCCTACAATAGGAATGCTTGCAGCCAGATTTATTAAAACCAAAGTTCTCTAGTTTTGTGATGTACTGCATTCATTGTCTAATCCAAAAATAGTGCAACTTTTTCAGTTTCTATGTGTATACAAAAACTAGCAGAATTCGGGTTTTTCTTCAAAGCAAACAGACATGTCGCTTAAACATATTTAAGGGAAGTATCATGATATTATGACAAGAAAAGCTACTGAAAATATACAGAAGCTAGAGAGAGAAAATATGTAAAGATGTTCATCTTCCATCATTCTTTCCAAATCTAATCAAAAGAGATTTTTCTAAATGGCATAAATAGTCTTGTTGCTTTAGTCTGCATGCAGTGGGCAGCTGGAACAACGACCCAACATTGTTTGAAAGGTATAGTGGCATTTATTTCTTACGTCATTTGAAAAAATAAGATGAAATGCCCATTAATAATTATTAGTTGTAAATTTATGCTGAACTATTACCAACCTTGCAACATATTCTCTGTTTCCCTTCCCATGTGCTTTCATAATTTCTACTCGAACAGTAAAGCTCTAGTATTAGCAGTTACTTTTTCTACTATTCTTTTCTTCAATACTAGATTGACCAAATTGAGCTCTTAAAATCTCAAGAACTTCCTCCATTTTAACATTTTTAACTGCAAGTAATACCATGGCATGATAAAGAACATCAACGATTTCTGAAGCAGTGCATGACTTGTCATCATTATCTTCTAATGTATGGCACAGTTCACTAGCTTCCTCACTGCAAATTTCAAAATATGGTTGCATCACCAGAGCCAAGCACAAGTGGGTAACCTACACTCACTTCATCAGCATCAGCTTGACATGTCATCAATGAATGTTTGTTTGGCTATACCTATTAACATCGCACATGCTAGAGCTGCTACATTTTATCCAAACAACTTCTAAGAATCACAAGTCAAGCATACATAACAGTCAAGTTAGCAGCCAATTGAATTCACGTTCCTATGATAAATGCAACGGTAACTGGCAGGTGAAGCTACACATTCAGAGAGGCATAGCACCCGATGTTTAAAAGCCACTGTCATACAAACGGAGAACCATAAAGCACAAAAATTACACAATATAGCACCAACCCATGCAACAATAAACCAGAAATCCAAATATCATTTTCTAGGTTAGTTACATAAAAACCTAGAAAACCCATTTAAATCTCAAGTAGGACCCCAAAAGAAATCAGACAACTATATTATGATGAAGAAGCTCCCTCATCTAAAATATTAAGAAAACCATAATGAAGACGAGACCAGGGCTGTCGCGCACTGTACAAACCCAAAAAAAAAAATGCTATACGAAGGGAGAAACCCACAAAGCAAATACAGTGCGCAAGCGCTCAAGCTGTCGAGAAGGAGGAGCCCACGAGGATGCCTTTGTGCACAATGTGTCCACGAGCTGTCAATATAAGCACTCAACACAACACACAGCCAAAACACAGTCGATACCAAGCGCCCACAGAACACAGCCGAACGCACCAGCACCAAGCTCAAACGCCCAAACGCACAAGCACCGAGTCGAACAAGCCACGACCAAGAGAGGAGCCTGCAAGAGGGGTTTTATCTTGCACTAAACAAAAAAAAACAAACCCAAGCATAAGCGTCGAACACCAATGCACAAATCATTCACCAAGCAACAATACAAGCCAGCGACCAACGCCAAAAACCAAACACCTGACAAACGAGGAGGAGAAGCCATGAGAGAAGGCCATGGTGGCTGACTGCGTAACCGGAAACCTCGCAAGAAGAAATAATGAGGAAAAGAGAAATTAGGGTTAAGGAATAGTTTAGGGTTTAGGTATGAAGAGCTGAAGGAAACGAGGGCGGCATGTGGGCTTCATGCGTGCCCGCCCTTTGTTTTTTTGTTTTTTAAAATTATTATTGTTTTAAAATTATTTGTTTAAATTTATATATGTTTTATATATAGGTTTAAATTTATTATTGTTTTATAAATTTAAAAAAAATATATTGTGTTTAAATTATTTGTTAAATTTATTTATTTATTATTTTCTTTCAAATGATAAAAAAAATAAAAAATATTAATAAATAAAGTTATAAAAAAAATAAAAATTGAAATGTTTTGGAGTCTATGGGTTTTGAACACACAACCACCCACCAAGCCCAAGCCTTGAGAAATGTTCCAACACTAATGCGCCCATGATATTACTTGTAGGTTAAATGTGTTGATCACATGTGAGGATGAGTTTGAGTTTGAGTTAAATTTTATTGATTAAATTTTGTTGGAGAGGATGGGTTTTGAATCGACGACCTATCCACCGAGTATAGAGCTTCCACCGAAGGCCGTACACCATTGCACCATGATAGTAATGGTGGGTTAAATGTGTTGATCAAATGTGAGAGAGTCAATAGTTTTCTTAGGTGAGAACATCAAGCTTAGACGCTCTAACCCTAACCTAGCCAATCCCCTAAAGAGAGTAACGTCTGTTTACAGACAAGTAAAGAAAAACTTACGCCTAACCCTATTTCTAGTTTAAGTTGTGAAAATTTGAAACGTCCTTGAACTCACCCCGACAACTTTGGTTGATGCAGGTTAAATCATACAGGATGGTTAAGACTCGAGGGAATCGAGGCAGAGGAGCATTGTCGCAGGCACCGCCAACACCACCAGCGCCGCCGCCACCATCGTCCGAACTAGCTCTCATACTGTGCTCTTTGGAGGCCATAAATGAGACTTTAAAGGGGTGATAACCAACAGGGATTGAAGTGGATCCCCCACCAACTGGCACGGGTAATCCTGAAGCATCAAGGGATTCAGGGGGAGGACCTCCACCTGAAAAAATTACTCGAGAACTACAAAAGATCAAACTTCTGGAGTTTGTCGGGGGTCGCGCCAGTGAACTCGCAGAAGCATGGTTGGAAGGCATGACAAGGTGTTTTGCCTTAAGGGACTATGTGTCCAACTCAAAGGCGAAGATAGCGATTTTTCAGTTAAGAGATAGCACCTTGAACTAGTGGGGCAACCTGGAAAGACAACTGCATCTTACCCCAAACACAGTATCTTGGGAACTTTTCGAGGAGAGGTTCCGAAGGAAATATCTACTAGCTTACTATGAGGAACAACAGGTAGGAGCATTTCATGCTCTAGTATAGGGAAGCAGGACCGTAGAAGAATATGAGATTAGGTTTATGGAATTGGTCAAGTATGTTTCATACATGGATAATGACCAACGACAGGCATAACGCTTTGTCTATGGGTTAAACCCTAAGATAAGGGCTATGGTGCGAATGTAGAAACCATCTTCAGTAGTGGAAGCTGTGGAAAATGCGCGTTATGCGGAGGAACACATGAAATTAACCGGAGGTACAAGACCAACCTTTCCGCATCATCCTGGATTCATGGGAAAGACCCCTAGGACATTTCCCAGGGGAGGAGGCTCAAGGCCACCTCCATATGGTAACAGATTCGCACCAAGGACAGTAGCCACAAGGATTTCAATGGCAGTGAGTGTAGCATCTCGTTCATCACCAACGACGCAGACAGGTGCACGACCATCTCAGGGAACAACTAGTAGGGGCAGGGGTTCTAGGGGAAGGAACTTGTTTTAGAGGTAGACACAGAACAGTGCGCAGGATCAATCCCGTGTTACCTGTTGGGGATGTGGAGGACCCCATTACCAGCGTGACTGCCCAGAGTTACCATCAGGATTTGTGCATAGAGAAGGAAAGGCCCCGATGGGAAGAGCAAGTAGCAGCCACCAGATTTACACAACGGTTAATAATCGCCAGGCCGAACATCAATCCACGGTGGTGGAGTCATCAGGTACGCTAAATCATATCAACGTTAAGATTTTATTTGATTCTGGTGCTACAGATAGTTTCATTTCACCATATGCATTAGAAAAGAGTGGGTTGGCAGCCTATGAGCACGATGACTTTAAACAAGTCGAGATGGCTTCAGGGGAAAAACAAGCGGTAGGACCTAGCGTCGATAATTGTATAGTAGACCTGGGTGTATGTACTACCAGGTTGAAGGTATATGTCATTTCTCTCGGGGTGTACGACCTAATCATTGGAATGGATTGGTTAGAAGCTCATCGAGTTTTGGTAAATTGCTTCGCAAAAAGGGTGCTTTGTGTCGATGATGAAGGAAGACCAATTGAGATCCAGGGTGTACGGAGAAGGGTGTCATTACGCTTTATCTCAACTATGAAGGTTAAGCGATGTTTGAGGCAAGGGTGTTGACTATAAGTAGTGGAAGCAGTGAATGAAAGGAAGGGGCCCTCATTAGATCAGTACCCGGTGTTGTCAGAATTTAAGGATGTTTTTCTGAACAAGTTGTTAGGGTTACCTCCTGAGAGGGAGCTTGATTTTACTATTGAGCTAAAACCTGGTGCAGAACCAATTTCCAAGACCCCGTATCGGATGATAGTGCCAGAACATTGTGAATTGCAAATGCAGTTGAAGGAGTTGTTAGACTTAGGGCTAATAAGGCCGAGTGTTTCACCTTGGGGTGCACCAGTAATTTTTGTAAAGAAGAAGGATGGTTCCTTACGTTTGTTTATAGATTACAGGGACTTGAATCGTGCTATAGTGAAAAATAGGTACCCAATGCCGCGAATAGATGACCTCTTCGATCAGATGAAAGGAGCAATGGTATTCTCAAAGATCGATTTGTGATCCGGGTATCATCAGTTAAGGATTAAGGAAGGCGATATCCCAAAAACTGCCTTTCGAACTCGGTTTGGACATTACGAGTTTGTCGTAGTACCTTTCGGATTGACCAATGCACCAACAATATTCATGAGCCTCATGAATGACATATTCTGGAAGTACTTAGACCATTTTGTACAAGTATTTCTAGATGACATCCTCATCTATTCCAAGAACGAAAGAAAACATGAGGAACACTTACGAGTAGTGTTGTCCTGCCTTAGAGAGAACAAATTGTATGGGAAGTTGTCGAAGTGTTCCTTCTTCCAGAGAGAGATACACTATTTAGGTCATATCATTTTTGGTGAAGGAATCTCTGTGGACCCAGAAAAGGTAAAGGCCATTATGGAGTGGCCAGTGCCGAAAAATGCCCATGAGGTGAGAAGCTTCATGGGACTAGCAGGTTATTATCGGAGATTTGTGGAAGGATTCTCCAAAATAGCGAAACCCATCACCACTTTGCAACGCAAGGGGGTTAGGTATGAATGGACAGAAGAATGTGATAGTGCATTCATGGAGCTTAAGAGGTTACTAACTAGTGCGCCAATTCTACGAGTGTCAGATATGGAAAAGGACTTCACAGTCTACACGGATGCCTCGAAGCAAGGGTTGGGGGCTGTGCTAATGCAGAATGGAGGAGTGATAGCTTATGTGTCAAGGAAGTTGAAGAAACACGAAGAGCTTTACGCTACTCATGATTTAGAATTGGTAGCTGTAATGCTAGCTTTGAAACTTTGGAGACACTATCTTGTGGGGCGAAACTTTGAGCTCAAAACGAACCATCAAAGTTTAAAACATCTCTTCACTCAAAGAGATCTGAATGCTAGGCAAAGGCGATGGAGTGAGTTTATGAGTGAGTACGATTTTGGTATTTCGTACATCAAGGGGAAGGAAAATGTGGTCACAGATGCTTTGACCAGGAGACCACATGTCTTCTCCTTGATACCCTTAAAAGTCAATCTGAGGGAACGTGTGTTGACGCAACTCCAAGGAGACAGTTGGTATTTAGAGGTTACTTCAAACCTCTAGAGTGGGAGGCAGTTAGATCCAAAGTATGAAGGATATAGTCTGGAAGCAGACGGACTATTGAGATATCGAGGAAGGATGTACATCCCTGAAAATGGAGATATTCGAAGCATCATACTGAAGGAAGCCCATAGAGNCAAATGAAGTTGAAGGAGTTGTTAGACTTAGGGATAATAAGGCCGAGTGTTTCTCCATGGGGTGCACCAGTAATTTTTGTAAAGAAGAAGGATGGTTCCTTACGACTGTGTATAGATTACAGGGACTTGAATCGTGCTACAGTGAAAAATAGGTACCCAATGCCATGAATAGATGACCTCTTCGATCAGATGAAAGGAGCAATGGTATTCTCAAAGATCGATTTGCAATCCGGGTATCATCAGTTAAGGATTAAGGAAGGCGATATCCCAAAAAATGCCTTTCGAACTCAGTTTGGACATTACGAGTTTGTTGTAGTACCTTTTGGATTGACCAATGCGCCAGTAGTATTCATGAGCCTCATGAATGGCGTATTCCGGAAGTACTTAGACCATTTTGTACAAGTCTTTCTAAATGACATCCTCATCTATTCCAAGAATGAAAGAGAACACGAGGAACACTTACGAGTAGTGTTGTCCTGCCTTAGAGAGAACAAATTGTATGGGAAGTTGTCGAAGTGTTCCTCCTTCGAGAGAGAGATACATTATTTAGGTCATATCATTTCCGGCGAAGGAATCTCTGTGGACCCAGAAAAGGTAAAGGCCATTATGGAGTGGCCAGTGCCGAAAAATTCCCATGAGGTGAGAAGCTTCATGGGACTAGCAGGTTATTATAAGAGATTTGTGGAAGGATTCTCCAAAATAGCGAAACCCATCACCACTTTGCAGTGCAAGGGGGTCAGGTATGAATGGACAGAAGAATGTGATAGCGCATTCACTGAGCTTAAGAGGTTACTAACTAGTGCGCCAATTCTACGAGTGCCGGATATGGAAAAGGACTTCACAGTCTGCATGGATGCCTTGAAGCAAGGGTTGGGGGCCGTGCTAATGCAGGATGGAGGAGTGATAGCTTATGCGTCAAGGAATTTGAAGAAACACGAAGATCTTTATGCTACTCATGATTTAGAATTGGCAGCTATAATGCTAGCTTTGAAACTTTGGAGACACTATCTTGTGGGGCGAAACTTTGAGCTCAAAATGGACCATCAAAGTTTAAAACATCTCTTCACTCAAAGAGATCTAAATGCCAGGCAAAGGCGATGGAGTGAGTTTATGAGTGAGTACGATTTTGGTATTTCGTACATCAAGGGGAAGGAAAATGTGGTCGCAAATTCCTTGAGTAGGAGACCACGTGTCTTCTCCTTGATACCCTTAAAAGTAAATATGAGGGAACATGTGTTGACGCAACTCCAATGAGACAGTTGGTATTTAGAGGTTACTTCAAACCTCCAGAGCAGGAGGCAGTTAGATCCAAAGTATGAAGGATATAGTCTGGAAGCAGATGGACTATTAAGATATCGAGGAAGGATGTACATCCCTGAAAATGGGGATATTCGAAGCATGATACTGAAGGAAGCCCATAGAGCACTTTATTGTGCGCATTCGGGTGTGAAGAATATGTACACAGACATGAGGAGGCTCTTCTTCTGGGTAGGCATGAAGCACGATGTAGTCCATTTTGTCACCAAATGCCTAGAGTGTCAACAAGTGAAAGTTGACCACCATCACCCGACAGGCCTCCTACAACCGCATGATGTTCCTATGCCCAAATGGAAGTCATCTCTATGGATTGTTTTGTGGGGTTGCCGCTCACATCTCATAGACACAATGCCATTCTTGTGATAGTTGATAAGTTAACCAAGAGTGCTCATTTTATTCTAGTTAGAGACACTTACAATGTCATTGATGTGGCACGTGTGTTTGTAAATGAGGTTATCCGTTTGCATGAGATACCTAAGAAGATCATTTTAGATAGGGACTCTAGATTCACTTCTAGGTTTTGGACAAGTTTGCAGTCAACATTGGGGACTCAGTTGAACTTAAGCACAACTTATCATCCTGAAACAGATGGGAAAACCGAGAGAGTAAATCAAGTCATGGAAGACATGCTCAGGATGTATGTCATGGATAATCAAAACCAGTGGGAGAAGTACCTACCTTTGGTAGAGTTTGCCTACAATAACAGTTTTCATAGCTCCATCAGAATGCCACCCTACGAAGCTCTATATGGAAGACCATGTAGAATGCCGTTGAGTTGCGATAGACTAGAAGACCGAGTAATAGTTGGGCTAGAATTGATTCAAGAGATGGAGGAACAGGTGATTCAGATTAGGCAGAGACTAAAGGAAGCACAGGATAGGCAGAAAAGTTATGCGGATGCACACAGGACNTGGAGTGGCCAGTGCCGAAAAATGCCCATGAGGTGAGAAGCTTCATGGGGCTAGCAGGTTATTATCGGAGATTTGTGGAAGGATTCTCAAAAATAGCAAAACCCATCACCACTTTGCAGCACAAGGGCTTAAGGTATGAATGGACAGAAGAATGTGATAGTGCATTCATTGAGCTTAAGAGGTTACTAACTAGTACGCCAATTCTACGAGTGCCAGATATGGAAAATGAATTCACAGTTTGCATGGATGCCTCGAAGCAAGGGTTGGGGGCCGTGCTAATGCAGGATGGAGGAGTGATAGCTTATGCGTCAAGGAAGTTGAAGAAACACGAAGATCTTTATGCTACTCATGATTTAGAGTTGGTAGCTGTAATGCTAGCTCTGAAACTTTGGAGGCACTATCTTGTGGGGTGAAACTTTGAGCTCAAAATGGACCATCAAAGTTTAAAACATCTCTTCACTCAAAGGGATCTGAATGTCAGGCAAAGGCGATGGAGTGATTTTATGAGTGAGTACGATTTTGGTATTTCATACATCAATGGAAAGAGAAATGTGGTCGCAGATGCCTTGAGTAGGAGACCACGTGTCTTCTCCTTGGTACCCTTAAAAGTCAATCTGAGGGAATGTGTGTTGACGCAACTCCAAGGAGACAGTCGGTATTTAAAGGTTACTTCAAACCTCTAGAGTGGGAGGCAGTTAGATCCAAAGTATGAAGGATATAGTTTGGAAATAGACGGACTATTGAGATATCGAAGAAGGATGTACATCCTTGAAGATGGGGATATTCGAGGCATCATACTAAAGGAAGCCCATAGAGCACTTTATTGTGCGCATCTGGGTGTGAAGAAGATGTACACAGACATGAGGAAGCTCTTCTTCTGGGTAGGCATGAAGTGTGATGTAGTCCATTTCGTCGCCAAATGCCTAGAGTGTCAACAAGTGAAAGCTGACCATCACCCGACAGGCCTCCTACAACCACATGATGTTCCTATGTCCAAGTGGAAAGTCATCTCTATGGATTTTGTTGTGGGGTTTCCGCTCACATCTCATAGACACAATGCCATTCTTGTGATAGTTGATAAGTTAACCAAGAGTGCTCATTTTATTCTGGTTAGAGACACTTACGATGTCACTGATATGGCACATGTGTTTGTAAGTGAGGTTATTTGTTTGCACGGGATACCTAAGAAGATCATTTTAGATAGGGACTCCAGATTCACTTCCAGGTTTTGGACAAGTTTGCAGTCAGCGTTGGGGACCCAGTTGAACTTAAGCACAAATTATCATCCTGAAACAGATGGGAAAACTGAGAGAGTAAATCAAGTCATGGAAGACATGCTTAGGATGTATTTCATGGATAATCAAACCCAGTGGGGGAAGTACTTACCTTTGGTGGAGTTTGCCTACAATAACAGTTTTCATAGCTTCATCGGAATGCCACCCTACGAAGCTCTGTATGGAAGGCCATGCAGAACGCCGTTGAGTTGGGATAGATTAGAAGACTGAGTAATAGTTGGGCGAGAATTGATTCAAGAGATGGAGGAACAGGTGATTCAGATGAGGCAGAGACTAAAGGAAGCACATGATAGGCAGAAAAGTTATGCGGATGCACACAGGACCGACCGAAGTTATGAAGTGGAAGACCAGGTTTTCATTCGTATTAGGCCTAATAAGAGTACCATACGGTTCGGGAAGGGGACAAAGTTGTCACCTCGATTTATAGGACCGTTTAGATTCAAAGAGAAAATTGGACCCATTTCCTATCATCTCATACTGCCACCCCACTTGCATAAAACTCATAATGTTTTTCATGTATCTGTTTTACGTCATTATGTTGCTGATGAATCACATAAACTAAATTGGAAGGGATTGCAGGTATCAGACAT
>JZKD02S2386753.1:428-14686 GCA_000966675.3 Picea glauca
CACCACAAACCACTCTAACTATATATCCAAGATTAAGATGAATATATATTAATTTATATATTGTTTTCGTGTTTAGATAGTGAACTTAAAATTATATATATTAAAAGCTATATGCATTCTATTATTAAAAAAAATAAACTCTAAAAAAATAAAAAATTATAAATAAATATAATATTAATAAAAATTATAAACAAATATAAAATTAATATGAAAAATAAATTTATTATCAAACATTATAATATACAAGACAAAACGAACATAATAATTTACTAAAATAAATCTATTACATTATATTATAAAAATATATTGTAAAAAATAAAGTATCTTATAATGTTATAAAACTAGTTTGTAAAATTATTGAAATTTTGAAGTTAAAATATAACTTATAAGGATTTTTTTTTAAGTTGATTTAGAATTAAAGAATTTATATTTAAATTTTTTTTCATATTAAATTGTTATTTAATTTTTTTGTTTTTTTTTTTAAAAGTGGAATCTGCTATATTAGATTATCGAAAAAACTTTGACCAGATATACAGTGGTATAGGTCTAAGTCACCAAAAATGCTACCGATTACCGGAAACCAGCATAAGTGGAGAGCATATAACAGTGGCATGATAAAACAGGAAAGAAAGTAGCATCTGTCCTGCCCGGAGGAAACCAGGACAGATGTCTATAGTCCAAATGAGCATAAAACAGTAACATGATAAGACTGAGAACCAAGAAAGCATAAAAACCTAGGTACCCGGTGACCTGTCGCCCTTGCCAGTCTGCCACGTGGACCCAGCCGGGATGGCAAATGCCTGCGCTTAGAGGGGGCACTTCTGCTTAGCTGGAACATTGGAGTACGCATCGAGGAGCAAGTCCAGGCGTTGGCCCATGAGAAGGGCTCTATGCTCCAGGTCTGCCATGTGGCCTCGGAGTTCGAACACCAAAGCCAGATGCTCTGCACGAAGGAGAGAGCCATGCAAACTGCCACCCATGTCGCTGAGGGGAACATTCCTCAATTCCACGGTCGCTCCAATTCCAGCGTCGAACTCCATCTGCTCTGCATCATCCCCTCCCGCCTTCCTTGCTGAGCGATTGTTATTTGCATTCACCTCTGCTCCGGTTGCCTGCATATCATGGATGGTGGGGCTGTAGTCACCCGACCAGGGAATTTCTTCAACAATGCAGCCGGGGATATCATCTTCCTGAGCGAAATTGGGTCTGCTTTCATCCCGATGAGTTGCCTCTATGGCATGGGGCTCCTCTGCAGCCGACAAGTCCTCCATAAACGGATCTTCCTCCACGTAACAGGTGGGGAACGTGTCCTCAGCCCCAGCCTCCTGCCTGTCTCCCGGCTGAATTTTCATGGCATCGCTACTGTAGCCGGCTCCCGGCTTTGCAGTGGTGGTGAGCAGCGCCAATTTCTTAGCCTGAGCCTTCTTCCGAAGAATGGAGGTTGCCAATGCCAGGGCGCGTTCCAATTTCTCTTTTCGTTGCCGTTGCGCCTTGTGGGCATTCTAGGCCGAGCCATGGCGAGGCCTGCCCCGCTTTCTGGCCATAGTAGCCGGGGAATGGATGAATATACAGAGCCGTTGCAGCGGGAAGTTAATGAGCCAGGACGAGAAGGAAGTCGGGTTGCACCAGAGCTCCCAGAAGAAGAGGAGAGCTGGAGCAAGAGCAGACTGACTCTGTCCCAGCACACAAAAACGCAAAGTGCCAGGAAAATCCTTACCAAAATGCAACGAGAACGGAGTGAGCCAGGACGAGAGGTGTACAGGACTGCACCAGAGCATCCATGCGAAGAGAAGAGCCGAAGCAGGAGCATTCCCGCTCTGTCCGGGCACAAAAGAAAGCAAATAAACAGAGGCCGAAGTCACCTGACCCCCCTTAAACCCTTTCATGCTGAGTGCGCTGTGAGCGTAAATGGTCGCGCGAGGGAGGAGTCCCTCCGTCGTATAGCTACAGCTATGGCCGTCGACCATCGTAAATGCAGACTTGTGGGTGGCGGCCATCGGCATTTATGCCCGGGATTAGTGCTAAGCCCAGTGTCACAAGAGTGCCTCGTGTCACCCCATCTGGGGCAATTGTTATTTAATCATATCAATTATTGAAATTTTGAATTAATCATATCAATTATTGAAATTTTGAAGTTAAAATATAACTCATAAGGATTTTTTAAGTTTATTTAGAATTAGAGAATTTATATTTAAATTTTTTTTCATATTAAATTATTATTTAATAATATTAATACAATAATATTTGATTGTGATTGAGTGATCTATAAATACAATACAAAACAAACATAACCATACACTACAATAAATTTATTACACCACATACCATCACCACCAATGCATCCAAATACTTCATCGTCTCCCTCTAACACTCAAGGTTATAGAGCTGCAGGATGGACAAGAATGGTTTGTGTCGATAGCCCTCCTCTTGCATAAATTCATAACACTCACATGCTTCTACATGCAGAGCAAGCTCTTTAAGGAACATGGGCAGAGTCCTTGTCTTGGTGAATGACAATTTGAAGTTAAAATATAAGGGTGCTTGCACGAAGATGATGGTTGAAAAAGTCGCAATGGGGTGCCCATGAACGTGCTCACATTCTAAAAAGCGTGCACATGTTTTTGAGCTTTTGGCTTCAACATTCCCCGAACCGCCATTGAGGTTGTGTTGATGGGTGTAATTTACACACCGTCAAATGGAAGGTCAAATCTGGACCGGGGTTGTCTAAATAACCCAAGCTGTTTGGAATGAAATGACCCGACGGGTTTAATGGCTCCATTGGCCAACTAAAGTCCTAAAATTAGATGAAACTAATCTATAAAGCTATGATACTAAGAACATAAGTTTAATAATTTACAAAAGTCAAAATAGAAACATGAATATGTGCATATGATTATGAACATTGTAAATACAACTTGCAAGATTTACTGGATATCTTGCGAAATAAGTGTTTTTGAAAGTGTTTATCAAAGAGATAAAGAAAGCACATACATTTTTTTGTTTAATATTTAAAATCTAAAAAAGACTAAAGAATGCTAATCGAATGTAATTGAAATAAGAATAGGTAAACAATCAAAGCTAATTCGAGTTGTTCTTATTTCATTGACAAATAATCTAACTAAAGAACAAGTAAGCTAACCTGTAATTAATTGACTAAAATGAATTTATCTTCTTGTGCCATCTAAGCTCCAGGCTGTCCTGCTTATGAGGGAAACCCGTAACAGGACGATGCTAATACTCCCAGAGAAAACTCAAAGGTGCTTTGGAACAAGAATATAACAACAGATTGATAAATATACAGGTCTGGTGATCTTATAATAATGAACACTTATAATAAAGGAAACTCAATATAAAGCATTCATATAATCCATCATCCAATATCCATCATAAATCAACAATATTTAAATAAACAGATTGATCACAGATGTAATATGAAACAACAAATTACATAAATAATTAAAGTGTTGAATGATATGAAATACCATACGATAACCAAACTAAAGCTGCATCAAACGTAATAACATTTCATAAGATAGAAGCAAAAGAAACATAATAGGGTAAGCATCACACAGGTCTAAAGCCAAATAGTGAACAACTTCTCCATATCAGTCTTCAAAAAAAATAAAATCATATGTCCATAATGTGCTCAAGCCAAAGATGTTCTTCACTACTAAGAGTGACCAATATTTAAACTAGTTCAAGATTCACATGCTCTTATCATACAAGATAGAGCTAAATCCCCAAAACATAGATAGTATTACAAAAATAGTGAAACTAGAAACCACTCATGTATGAGTTGGTTTGTAAAAAATACACCAAATTTTTATAAACATAAAATACATAAACTATTGAATAATAGAGCRTATGATCCAAGGTGTTTGCTCCATGTAATTAGCATCATAATCATCAATKTCCYGTAGATAAAAAAAAAAAAATTGACATTMAAAAAAACAATGCTAACTAATATTCAAAAATAGAYTGGCTACAGAATCATAGWTTYTGTAGCTAGTCTTATTATTAACAAAAGAAATCAAAATTAAATCTCCCTATTTTGATTTTTCATAACARAATGGAATAAAATAAAATAAAATCATTTTTACCATTAGAAATTARCAAAAGAAGGACYAGACRGTTCYGAATTTATGATGGCTTTGAMAYTGATTGTATTTTTTATGATTATATTAYCGGATCTCTTGGATATTTTTTTTCCCTTTCTRTGTGTGMTTTCAAGTCTTGGTTCTCTCGTTCCAATAGRGAATGCCGAGCATCTAAACATTTTACTTGAGCYTGTAAGAGCGGATTATCTCTATAATATCACTCTACCCAATCTAAGAAACTATTACAATGCACTGGTGCAATGGAAGATCGATGTGGAATATAGTCAGCGACGGGTATTTCATGCTTCCCTATGGCTTGTTTCAAGTCGTTACTAATACCTGCAAAACCCTCTTTGCCTTTGAGACATGGGGGTAATTTAGACACGAAGTCATACTGTTCAACCTGGGTAATAGCTTCGTTCTCGGGACATTGGTTGTCTGGATCTTCCTGAGCCAAGAAATTGTTTATCTCTTGATCTGAACATTGATCATTGATCTCGATCGTAGAGATCGAGCTCAAATGATCACTTTTTCGATTCCTTAAACTATTATAAATCAATCGACTAGATCTTTTGTTTCTAAAATTTAAATCTGAGCTTTGTTGTTTCTTACCCTTACGAATTTTCCTTACAACAGGCTTATCATTATTGTTCAGATTAGGTTCATTCGTAGGTATAGGGGAATATTTTCCTTTTAATTCACCCACAATCTATTTCGATGATTTCCTGGGCGAAAACATACATGGTAATTTCTTAACCATAGGGGTTTCCACAACAATAGACACTGGTTCATTAAATTCAGATCCCTCAGGTGAATTGAAAACTTGGCTTTCAGTAACTGGACTATCCAAATTGGGGTTTACAATTGAATGCGGGTTGATTGTATTGTCGACTTGGGTGAAACCATTTCGAATCACAAACCTCTCCCAGTTGTCACCGGTTTGCGACAGGTGAGAAATAAACAGGATTTTAATGAGCCCGTGATGAAAAATACTTAACAAAGAGTTCATGCTCTATCACTTATAGCATCTAGACATTTTATAAAGGCTCATTAATAGTTAAAACAACATGTTCAAATCAAACCCTATGAATAGCATGAGAAGATGAACGTGGCATAGAAAAACCAACCCATACGAGCCTTCACATGTGATAAACTGTTTCAAAATTAAAATAAGGTTGTGCCATCTAGGTTTTAGAAAAGAAATGGAAATACATTTTGGAAAGCAAGTGGATTTGTGGGAAACCATGACCAAGCTCCATGGAACATCCTCCATTTTTGCATTCTTAAACCACTTTTATCCTTTCAATGGGAGTCATGTCGCCCGACTTATGAAATATTCTGTTATTTCCAACTGCACATACCTAACCTTGGCCCTAAAACTGTCAAAAGTCTGTGCAAAGGCTTGTGCAACTGAGAGGTTGTAGCCTTCGAATTTCCTGAGGAAGACATCCCAACTGTGAGCCTTCAGGTCATCTATGGTATTATCATGAGAAAGAAGGGCCTGGAAACCATTCGACTCAATTCGAACCACATGTGTCATTTCCATTGTGAAGTAGATATAATGGGTATCATAGGAGGTAAGTCTCAACTTCTCGTAGATGAGTAGTAGAGAGAGTTCCATGCAGAATAGAAGACATGAAAGTTGGGAGGTTTGGAGAATACCCTGCTACGAAATATTAAGTTTAGAGATACAGAGAACCGAAAGGCGATCAGATCTAAGAGCCATTTCCCATAATGAGTATCAAATCCCTGACTACCATTGAATGTCATTTAGAAAAATGTATGGTTTCATTAATGCATAGGATAGCAAGGTGAGGTGAAATCATGGGGACAACGTGCCTGTACCAAGCAACATGAATGTTGATATGAATGTTGAGAGCATGAAACCTGTATCGAAACTTAATCCAAAGTTTTTGCATTCAAACATTTCACAAATTAAAACCAACGATCAACCATAGAGCCAATTCGGTCACGATACCCATATTACATAAAAATTGTGATAGTGAATCAATCAATAAGTTCATAAAACTTGAAACTTAGCAATATATGGGTGCCTTCAAAACGAAATTTCTTAGGTAGAAGATATAAATGCCAAACCAAGTTTTTATTTAAATTCATGCTTACAGTCATGAATTTAAAAAAAAAAAAAACAAACGAAAATTCAAATGAAAAACTCAATAAGATAAGTTTAAACCCAATCATCGCCTCGAAGCTCAGAAACATAAGTGTTTATAAATGAAAGGTGGTGGTAGCTACAGAAAAATATAATCTCTTTGTGTTGATTTCAATTGTGATAAAAATCGACAGAATTGTTGGCTGCCAACAATGGCGACATATTGGGCGAAGCAGTCATCTCTGCTTCACCAAAAAATTTATGTCAAAGGATTAGATGAAATAAATTTTTAGAAATAGTTAACAACATGTCAAGCATTTCGATCATAACTCAGAAAATAACACAGCTTAACATCAGATGTATTTCTATCTAAAAAAATGTAATCTGGAATCTAAATTTGATCACGAGTATAGAGATGTTTATGTATTGACTTCGATACTGTTGACAGGGCCACTGCTGCCAGCAGGCATCTATAGCCTCGGCAGGGATGTCATTTAACCCACTCTAGTACCTTTATCCCGTCAAAGAGTCATCCATTCATGATAAAGAACATCTTCACACTTTATCAAATTAAAAGACATACCTGAGGATCTTCTTAAACCTGGCATTGCTTCGCTACCAGCAGGCCTATTCAATACCTCGACGGAGTTTCCTTGGTATCATGCATGCATTTACTCGCTACCAGTAGACCTGTTCAGTGTCTCGATGGGTTTACATACACTTCCCACACATGACGGTGTTTTCAACCCTCTAGAATTTGTTTATAATTTCCAGAACTTCATGATATTCAAGAGGGCGAGGTGATACTAAAAATCTCATAGTTTGGAATGAAAATTTTGATCATTTACAAAGTATTCTCCTGTTTTGATGACCTTCATCATGATTTGGACACCAATATTTCTGTTAAGAAACCATCTCGAGGAAGGGAAGGTACATTTGAGTTGTTTTCCTTATAACAAGGACAACGTTAGAAGTTTGTTAATGATAGTCGCATCTTCTTGTAATTTCAATAAGAAACCAGAAACACTGATTTGGACAAAAACTTTCTTTTGTTGATCTGAGTTTTATCATTTTATTGCTCAGGTGCTTGGGAAGTTATCAACTACTTCTAATGAATGATAATTTTGATTCCCTTCCGTAAATGAAATGGTGACGTAGACATAATTATTTAGAAAACAAATCAAAATCAAACAAAATGAAAAGAACCAAAATCAAAATGGAAAATAAAATTAAAAATATTTACAAGAGAGTGCAACGGAAATCATCAGGTGAAATACCTCTTGAGAGCCTGACCATTCACTGGGAAAGTGTCTGGTTGTCCCTCTAAATTGTGCAGATGAAAAGAGCTGGGTCCCAATTTTTTAGAAATTACAAATGGTCCCAGCCACAGGTTTTGGAACTTGGTATGTTCCCCCTTACCCTCATGAGCTTTGTCCCACTTGATAACCAAATCTCCAACATCAAAATTCCTATCAGAAGAAGAATTTGCATCGAACCAAATCTTTACAATTTGTTGGTGTTGATCCAGTTTCTACTTCACTTGTGTTCTCACCTCCTTTAGTTTTATAAGGCATTTATTCAATTCTCTGGAGGAGGGCACTCCTCTTCTTAAACTTTCTGTGACAATTTTAGAGAAGTAAGTAAGACATGCGGGGGAATAATGGCTTCTCTTCCATAAATGAGGAAGAAAGGGGAGTTACCAACATAAGCTTTTGGAGTTACCCTATCAACCCAAAATGCATTATACAGTGCATTGAACCAATTCTTGTGGTTTTCTGAAACTGTCCTTTTAATAATCTTGATTAAATTTTTATTCGTCGATTTTGCTAGGCCATTTCCTTGAGGGTAGTAGCTTGCATAATACTTCAGTTTAATCCCCTTTTCTAGAGAAAAAACGTTCATATCAAGGGATGAAAAGTAAGAGGCGTTATAAAAAACTAGACATTCATGAATTCCGAATCGAGCGATGATATGAGAGTTCAGAAAAGATACTACCTGATTTGTGTTTACCACTTTTAAAGGTACAACTTCAGACCATCTTGTAAAATAGTCTGTTGTTGTAAGGATACACTTGTGCTGCTACAAAGAAGAGGGATTAATTGGTCCTATGATGTCTAGGCCCCATAGCTGAAAAGGTGTATCTACATTAATAGGTTGCAAAGGGAAAGTTGCCTTTTTCACCTGTCCTATAGCCTTTTAGCAGATTATGCATTTGCGGGACAATGTATGGGCATCTTTGAATAAGGTAGGCCAATAGTATCCAGCTCTTAGCACTTTGTGGGTAGTGGTATCTCCACTGAAGTGACCATCGGCTTCACCTGCATGAAGTTCAGATAACACTCTTTCAGACTCTTCCTTTTCTAAACAACACAGAAAAAAACCATCAAAGTTCTTTCGAAATAATACATCATTTATTAACTGAAAAGATGCAGATTTAAGCCTAAGTGATCTTCTATTTTTGGGATCAAGATTGCGGGGAGAAGATCCATGTGCTAAATAAAATTTAATGTTCTCATACCATGAATTGGGTGTAACTTGTGCACAACTGATCTGTTTTTCGTTATGTTGATTCATAGTTGAGGTGTTTATTTGACTTTCTTGTTCTTCAACCGAATCAACCACTAGTTTATACAGGCCTTGACCTCTAACAATTTGTGTAGGAGTTATTTCAAGGTCATATTCCTGTATCGAAGTAATCCAATTTGCCCTTTTCTCACCCAACTCTTTTTGTACTAACAAGTTCCTCACAACAGGGTAGGGAACAATAAATTTGGTTTTGGATTTCAATAGGTAAGACCGGAAGTGTTTCACTGCTTTGAAAAAAACATATGCATGTTGATCTACTGTTGGGTAATTAAGTTCTTCTCCTTTAAAAGTTGAGCTCATGAAGGCAGTGTGTATCTCATTTCTTTCAACATTTTTCTGTGTAAGCACAACAACATAAGATTGGTCAGATGCAAAAGTGTAAAGAGTGAAATCCTGAGAAAAAACGGGACTTGTCAAGGAAGGGGATTCTAGTATTGCTTTTCTAATTGAATCGAAAGCCTGAATTTCTTGTAGTCCCCAACGGTAAAAAAACATATTTTTTAATTAAATTTTGTAACGGTCTAACCATTTCTGAGAAACTCGGGACAAATCTTCTGGCGAAATTAATCTTGCCCAAAAAGGATTGCATGGCCTTTTTGGAAGGAGGGGGAATTTTAGCAATGTCGTGGGTTTTTTTAGGGTCAATAATCATTCCATATTTAGACACTATAAACCCAAGTAGTTTACCTTTCTCTATTGCAAAGACTGATTTCTTAGGGTTGAGAGATATGTCGAACTTGCGACATCGTTCCAAGACAATCCTAAGGTGAGAAAAGTAATCTTTCTTATTTTTAGAAAAGATGATGACATCATCAAGATAGACCACCACTGACTGGTTAATGAGGCCATGGAAAGAAATATCCATTGGTCTCTAGAAAGTGGCACCGACATTTATCAATCCGAAAGGCATTTTCCTGTAGGCGTAAGTGCCCCATGGGGTACGAAAGGTGGTTTTAAGCTATTCCAAAGGAGACATAAGGACCTGGTTGTATCCTGAAAAACCATCTAGCAGATATAGTCTTTCAGAACCAGTCACCTTTTGTAGAATTTTTTCCATTGGGGTAACAAGGTAGTTGTCTTTATTAGACACTCGGTTTAAGTTCCAAAAATCGACACAAAGTCGAATTTCACCACTTTTCTTCCTTATAGGGACTAAATTAGACACCCATTGACTGTGCCTAATTGGGAAAATTATCTTTGCAGTTAATAATTTGTTTAGTTCCTTTTTAATAGTAGGTTCCAATTTAGGGTGCATTTTCCTCAATTTCTATTGAAAAGGCTGAGTCTAGGGTTTCATAAGGATTGCATGTCGTATGATGTTGGGGCCAAATGTTTTCAAGTCATCATAGGTCCAAGAAAAAACATCTTTAAATTCCTTAAATAATTTTATAAAAGAGGATCTTTCATTCTTGGAACATCCCTTTCCCAGATTAATATTTTGAGGATTGTCTTTTGTTCCTAAATTAACCGTTTCATAGATCAAATAGGAAATGTTAGTTTTACAATTGAATGCCCCTCTAAATTTGTCATGCAAGTCATAAAATTTCTCTAATATCACTAGAGATATGGTGATAGAGTTTACCATCTCAGATGTTGATTCGGGAGATCGAGGATCAGATATTACCGTGAAGCTTCGAAGATTCTCATCATGAGTGCCTTCATCAATCACTGCATCTTGGAAGGTGTATTCCATATGCAGAAAGTTGATGATCTATTGGTCATTATCGAATACTCTCTAATTTGTGATGTTATCTGGGATCAACATCCTGAACAACAATTAGATCGAAACACATTAGGGGAAAGACCTTCAGTGGGCAACAGTCTAGAAGCAACATTGGCCAATAAATCAGCTTCTAAATTACTCATCCTAGGAATGGAATTTATATTAAATGATAAAAAATTATGCATTAAACTCCATACCTTTGTTTAGTAGCTTTTCAGATGTGGTGATAAGCAGTGTATGGTGTTTCTTACCTGCTTGACCACGATTTCTGAATCACCGAATACTATCAAATTTTGCACGTCCATATCCAATGTTTTCCTAAGTACTTGTAGAAGTGCTTTGTATTCAACTGTGTTGTTAGTACATTCAAACTCCAACCGACAAGCAATAAAAGTCTTATTACCTGTAGGATCGATGAGTACACAACCAACACCTTCTCCTTCTTTGGATTTGGATCCATCAAAGTATAAGGACCAGATCTGTGCATCATCAATAGTACTAGGCATATTTGGCAAAGATGGTGTCTGAGTATAGGTTGTAATTTCAAATTTATGCCCTAGATCAGTGATAGAAGAGATTTCGATCATGAAATTATGAAAAAAGGTATTCATTCCCTGCGTTTCAAATGAATTTGCGGATGTAACAAAAGGTTCATTTGTATCATTCAAATATGTTAAGATATGCTTAAGATAACATTCTTTGTTTATCTTGATTTTGTTGGGCTGTCCATTTTCAGGCAGCCACAAGTGAGACCAATTTGTAGAAAAGTAATCGTGCAACTGTTCTGACCAATATCTGCTTAAACACAGACCATAAAATTCAGGAATATCAACAACGATAATATCAATTATCTGATGAGATTTAGGATTGGATGATAATATAATCAACACATTTTTAAGCTCACCGATCATTTTAACATTCGTTCGATCTAGCTGAATAACTTTATGATAAGAAGGTTGCACTTCTTCATTAATTTTTTGGCACACATTTAGAGGCATCATGTTTGATGATGAACTGGAGTCAACCATACAATTATGTACATTCCTATTAAAAAATTCAAAGTTTAATAAAAAAGGTGGGACATTTTTCCGTGTGGGAACAACAGAATTCTACTGATTTTTTGTCGCTGTCCCTAAAACATTTTTATGTACATTTGCTACAGTTTTTTCTGCTAATTCCCTTTTGTCTTGAGGTTCATATGTATTTTTAGTTGGGACATTTTTAACTGCATTTGAATCGATTCATGCTGATTTTTTTCTTCTAGGATCATTCTTTTTACCATTTTCAATGATGCTTTGAAGCATTTTCTACAAAATAAGAGGAAATTTCAGCAGTTCAAAAACATAAATATTAGCCCTGAATTTTTTAGATTTTCAATTAAATTGTATTCTAAAACTGGGGCTGCTAGGCTTTGTTTAATTTTAGTTTTATTTTACTGTTTCAGAAACACTTTTTTACTTATTTCGGGAGGAGGTTTGTTTTGCGTTTTGTTTCTTTTGTTGTAGGGGTGGACAGTTTCGAAAATTGCTTGGAAAATACTATCCGACAAGTGACCGAAAAAAGGAGGAGATGAGTCCTCTTATTCTGGTACCTCTTCCTCAACTGTATCATCAGAATTTTCAGGAGGAACAAAAATGTAATTATCATGTGCTTCTAAGATGGTTTGCAAAGAATACTGTAAACTTTCGAAATTTAGACCTTTTATGGTTGGGTTTGGCCGGTTTGGAGGAAAAGGCTTTCTAAAAGGAGGTTTAAAACTTCCTTTTCTTGTGGATACCTCCTCGGTCGATCTCTTCAAGTCAATGACCTAATTGGACAGTTTTTGGAAGGCTTTCTGTAATCTTTCCAAGTCTAAAGTTTCTTGTTGATTTTTTGTTTGAGGAGGCCTAGCGAGAATTTCTGTTTTCTTCTTAGAAGATGAAGTTGTCTCGATTTCATTACTAAGATTATCTTTTAAGCTTAATATATCTTTCTCGATTTGGATTGCCTCCTCAAAGGCTTCTAACAAAGTGTTTTTCTTGGGCCTTTTAACCCAAATGGCTATGTTATTGTGCAAGGATTTAGCATAATATGCGATAATTAATCTTTCTGTGGGCATCGAATCTGCATGGATTTTGTTTTTTAAAGTAATAAATATTTGGTTAAAGTCTCTCACTTTTTTTTTAAGGTTCATTTTTAAGCTTGAGAGTTCCATAACCAAGACTTTCGAAGATTTATCATCTCCAATTTTTTCTAGAAAACAAGTTTCAAACTTGTCCCAAGAGACGATGGTCTGGGGTTGTTGAGAAAAATACCATGTGGAGGCATTTCCCTCAAAAGTATAAGGAAATAATATGCATACTACATCCTTGTGTTCAACACTCCAGAGTCTAATGGCAAACATAAATTTATTGATGTGATCCTCGGTAGATTGCTTTGAATCTGGATCAAATTTAGGAAACCATTTCTCTGGGTATTTAGGTAATGGGTGTTGGGGTCTAGGTACAACCACGACATCTTGATCGAGCCAAGGTCCGACAGTGTTATTTTGATTTTCCATGGGAGTTGGTGGTGTCGAAGGCTGAGATGGTTCTAATGAAGAACTCCCTTTGTCTGAAGACTCTCCTCCTGAAGAGGATGGAGAAGAACCAGGTGGAGACGGTGGAATACCGAATCCTCCTGCTCCAAGGATGAGCATTTCAGTAGGATTGGTAGTATTTCCACCTAAAGGGTTTTTGGGCAAACCAATGCCTTGAAGTTTTTCTTGGATATCCATGAAATCAAGGGGTTGATTAAGTGGCCTACCAGGTTGTCTGATACGGGCTAAGGCACTATGATTTCTTATGAGTGACTAATGAGAAATTTTTTGGACGTCGACCCCTTGAGGAATTGGTGTCACCGGTTCAATGGGAATATCAAGGTTATTGTTTGAGGTAGTTGTTGTTTCAATTGTAACGTTATTTTCTAAGCGACTATGTGTTACGACAAGAGTACGAGTGTGTGGGGGAGGAGTCTTGCGACCTCCACATGCCATCAATTAAATTTAGGCCCTCCTTCTAGCATCATTTTTTGATGGGCGTAATTGACACACCGTCAACTAGAAGGTCAAATCCAGACTGTGGTTGTCTAAATAACCCAAGCCATTTAGAATAAAATGACCCAACAGGTTTAATGGTTCTATTGGCCAACTAAAGTCCTAAAAATAGATTAAACTAATATATAAAGCTATGATACTAAGAACACAATTTTAATAATTTACAAAAGTCAAAATAGAAACATGAATATGTGCATATGATTATGAACAATGTATATACAACTTGCAAGATTTATTGGATATCTTGCGAAATAGATGTTTTTGAAAGTGTTTATTAAAGAGATAAAGAAAGCACATACATTTTGTTTTTTCTTTCTGTTTAATATTTATAATCTAAAAAAGACTAAAGAATGCTAATCGAATGTAATTGAAATAAGAACAGGTAAATAGTCAAAGCTAATTCGAGTTGTTCTTATTTCATTGATAAATAATCTAACTAAAGAACAAGTAAACTAACCTGTAATTAATTGACTAAAATGAATTTATCTTCCTATGCCATCTAAGCTCTGTTAATGTTTATGTCATTATTATAGTTCTTTGCATTTCAGTAAATAAGAGCATCATAAGAACAAGATCACTGAGAAATACACATTCACAAGAGACACACCATTTATCCTGGGAAACCCTCTAGGGGAAGAAAACCCAACAAAAACTTCCTTATCATAA
>JZKD02S2386753.1:14696-29555 GCA_000966675.3 Picea glauca
TATATATATATATATATATATATATATATATATATATATATATATATATATATATATATATATATATATATATATATATATATATATATATATATATATAGATAGATATAGATATTAAAAACCAACTATATTACATGCATTTTGAGCTTTCCACGGTTAGAAAGGGCACATTCGAATAATAGTATAATATGTTCGTGTACAATGAATAATGGAATTCATGTTTATGAATAATGAAATCATGTTTATGAAAACTGAACATACTCATTTGTGATCTTTCTAAACTTTGAACCATAAACCTGGAGCCATGAGTTTTCTGTCACTCAGTCTCCACTTGGAAGACATTCCTAGCCCTATTGTAGTAGATTAATATGAGCCATGGAACCAAACAAGCCCCTCCACACAGAAGTGAACCATGACCAACAACAATCTTGAATATAGAATTCTACAAAACAATGGAGGAACGAACAGAGAACGAACAAACCCTCTTGGCGAAAAATGGTGTCGCGGGGTGCAGCCATCCATTCGTTGGAATCATAGCATTAACCACCCTTGCTTCTTCTTCTAGGTTTTGTTTTCCATATTCTCCATTAAACAACAACCTGTCAAGATATCCTCCTCCCAAGGGAAACACCAGGATTGGAGATAACAAAGGGATTGGGCTCCTACAGGATAACCCCATCGAATCCAGGGACAGTGTTGTCAACTTCATTTTAGCAGGCGCCCACTTCTGCAATCGACTAAGAGGCAGCTACTGTTGGGTCTCAAAGACCAAGGATCAAACATCGACTGCATTTTTGTCATGTCCCTCCATCGATTCAAACGAAATCAGATGTTAGATCTAAGAGATTCTTCAAAAGGGTCACATTAGACCCAGCTCCTCCCCTTGTGGAAGCCCAATTGTATTGGTGCAGAAAAAATATAGGACTTGGTGAATATGCATTGATTACAGATCCCAAAAAAAAATCACAGTTAGGAACCAGTACCCAAATCCTAGGATTGATGACCTTCTTGACCAACTCAAGGGGGAAAAGTTCTTTAACAATATTGACCTAAAGTCTGGCTACCACCAGGTTCCCATCGAACCAACTGATCTATGGAAGACAACCTTTAAATCTAAAGAAGGTATCTTCGAATGGTTGGTCATGCCCTTTGGCTTAAACAATGCACCAACCATGTTCATGAGGTTGTTGGATGATGTATTAAGACCCTTCACCAAATATTTTGTGGTAGTATATTTGGATGACATCCTCATCTTCAACAGAATTTGGGAGGAGCACATGCAACATATTTAGCAGGTTTTGATCACTTTGTGGTAGCACAAGATAATGCCAACTTGGAAAAATGCTCTTTTGGCATGAACAAGGTCCAATAATTGGGCTACATTGTTGATGAGCATGGGGTACATGTTGATCCATCTAAGATCCAATTCATTCGTGACTCTCCAGCCCCGACCACACTAACTAAGCTTCAGAGCTTCTTGGGACTAACCAACTTCTACGAATGGTTCATGTTTGGATTCTCCCATATTTCATGGGCCCTTAGCCAGGTGACCAAGGGCAGTGGCAAGGAAAATTTCGAATGGGGGAAGGAACAACAACGAGCATTCGATTATCTGAAGCATCTCTTGTGCTCATCTCTAGTACTCTCCTTTCCTTATCTGCAACAACTGTTCGAGATTGAGACTGATGCATCTGACTATGTTGTAGGCGCAATTCTCACTCAGCACGGTCATCGGGTGGCATACCATAGTGAGACACTCTCATATACTGTCCGGAAATACCCCACCTATGACAAGGAAATGTATTCCATCATACAAGCCTGTCGTCAATGGAAACATTACATTTTGGGAAAGGAGACGATCATCCACACTGATCAAAAGCCTTTGCAGTTCATACAGACACATGGGAAATTGAAGAATGACTACCATCAGAAGTGGTCCACCTAACTGCAGAAGTTCCATCTCAACATCAAGTATAAGAAAAGGATCTAAAATCGTGTCGCCAACTGCCTTATTTGACCTCCTGTGGATGCCCTTACCACTGTGCTCCATTCCTGTGGACATGAGGCATCTAAGTTGCCCCAACTTTCTCAGCAAGATCTGAACTTCACCACCACCTATCAGATCTTGGGTATAGGCACGATTGTCACCGATTTTCACATTCAGGACATACTATTATGCCATCTGGGCCATCTCTGTGTTCCTGCAAGAGAGTGTGCAAAGCTGATTTCAGAATCCCACTATAGTCGGATGGTAGGATATTTTGGCGTGGAGAAAATTGTGGTCATTCTTCAGAAACATTTTTGTTGGCCAAAACTTCGACAAGACGTCAACAAGTATATCAAATCTTGAACTGCCTATGCCATTGCCAAGCCATCCATTAAGAAGAAAGGATTATACACCCCTATTCCTACTCCCAAGAAGCCTTGGGAATCCATCTCAATGGATTACATGTCTGGCCTTTCGTCCACCAAGCAAGGCAATCATTGTGTATTTGTGTTCGTTGATCGGTTTTTGAAGATGTCCATCGTCACAGTCTGTAAGAAGAATATCACAGCAACAGACACTGCCAAGATCATCTTCGAATGAGTGTGGGTCCATTTTTGGATACCGAAGACCATCATCTCTGATCGGGACAACAGGTTCCTCAACACATTTTGGTCGAGTCTCTGATCACTGTTGGACAACAAGATAACTAAATCCACTTCTTTCCACCCCCAAACCGATAGCCAAACAGAGGTCGCCAATCGTATGATTGTGCACATCCTGTGCATGTACAACTCTAAGAATCCATGTACATGGGATGAGAGTCTCCCCTATGTTCAACACAATTACAACAGGGATCTCCATAGCTCCACCGACCATATCCCATTTCAGGTGGGGCTTGGATTCCAACCCTTGGGTCCCATTGATGTTTCACTACCTCTTTCCACCACATAGACAGACTCTTCCCATGTTCAGTATGAGAATGACAAAGCCACCAGATTCATTGAGCAGATTCAGCACATCCGCCAATAGGTCCAACAGATTTTGAAGAAATCTAATGCTAAGTGCAAGTAGCGCCATGATCAACACATGGTACCACACCGGTTTCAGGTTGGAAACAAATTCTGGTTACATTTGCAGAAGGAGCATCTCACAGGGCCCCATCGGAAGCTCTGCACTTCACTATGGTCCTTACACTATCACCATGGATGTGGGTAGCAATGCTTTTGAGCTCAACACTCCACCCTTCCTTGGATTACACCTAGTGTTAAATGTGGACCTCCTTTGGCCATATTTTCCACCATTATTGGACACCTCAGATATCGCAGAACAACTGACACCAACAAAGATAAACCCTAACTACATGGAAGAAGAATCCATTGATCAGATAGTGGACACATGGGTCAAGAGCACTCGCCTGTAGAGGATCCAACTTTATTGGGTTGTCAAGGAAGGGCAACTCCTCCACCAAGGTAAGTGGTTCACCCAGGGCCAAATACAATAGAAGTTTCCTCACCTGATGGGGGAACTCAATGAAATGGATACCATTGCTTCCTAATGGGGGAGGATTGATCCAGGTGGATATCAGTGGCCAACCACCTATTCCAACTGGCTCCTCTTGTTTGTTTTCAATTCAACATCTTCTTCTGTACTTCATTGTAATTGTGGGTTCTACACTTTTGGGGCTGTCTGAATCCATACACATCTTCCATTTGGATACCAGTGGCCTCTCACCTAATCCAACTAGCTTATTTTGTATGTTTTCATGTCAGCACATCTTTTTGTACTTCCAGGGTCGTTTTGGATCCCTAAACAGTGTTTTTTTGGCTCTCCACATTCAAACTGGAGATGGAGTGAGAGTTTGATGATAGAATGTGTAGTTCTTTGAAAGACCTTTCTAACGGGATATCATGCGCCTAATTTGAGGTACCAACTTACCCATAGGGGCCCACATGACTTTTGGAATTTCACCTTCTAGGGTTAGGTTTTTCGATGTCTAGGGTTTTGGCATTCATGAGTAATATCAAAAAGGCCTTTGGAGCCTCAATGTAATCATTCTTCTCAGACATATGCATGTAGCAGCCACATCTCTTCTCAGAGATATCTACCACCATTCGAGCAAGTGTTTTAGTTCTGCAATTTTATAGTTTCATCCTATTTCATTTATTCAATAGAAGACATTGTTCATTGGATATCTGTGTTGTTCTCCATATCTCTGTGTTTATTGTATTCAGTCTATTAATCAGTTCATTCCGCTCCTAAATCTGGATCAATCTCCCTATTATTGCAAGGAAGTTTTTCAAACCCCATAAACCACTTATCCATCCAATTGTCTAAAAATGGTTGATAGGTGCACCAATCCAAACCAATGCATCTCTTTGTGACTGGTGGTTGTAATCTAGTTCTCATGTCAATAAACAACATCATTGGGTCTTGTTTTGAAATGTTGAGGTCTATAACTTGGTTTTTATCTAGACTTGTCTTATAATATTCATACATTTTGGCCATGTAATAATAAATGTGTGTTAATTAGCCTCAGCCATTTGCAATAAAAGATACAATGGTGTCTAGGGATGTGGATAGTGATAGCCATGCATGCTCTCTTTTGTCTCATAAGTCTTGTACAAGGGTTCTAAGAGGCCTCAACCCTCCAACAATTTCCATGTTTATGTTTAAAGGTTGTCGGTTGGGGTTTGGTGTATCTTTGTGTGGTGATGTCGGGTTTGGGTTTTATCCGAGCTCAATATTGATTAAGTGTGTTGCAATTTAATAAAGGGAAATTAATTTTTTATTTAGTTTTTTATCATTTTAACAAATTCTGAAATTAAAAAGACAGTGGAATTCAATCAAAATATTTACCTAGAACCAATTGATGACCATGTCAACAAAGTTTGACAATGGTTTATCAATATTTCCTCAATTTCCACTTCTAGATTTACTCAATAACACTCAAAACATGTAGTGTGGTATGTTGGTGAAATAAACCATCCATGACATTTAAAAAAAAATCACCCACAAGAAAACACGTGCATTCCTAGAGTAAGTGCACATTCTTAGAAACGTGTGTGTGTTCTCAGGAACATGCCTACATTCTTAGGAATTCGCCTGTGTTCCTGAGAAATACTACCGGTGTTGATGTGTCAACCTGTTGGCAGCCAACAATTCTGTCGATTTTTATCACAATAGAAATCACCACAAAGAGATTATAGCTTTCTGTAGCTGCCACCACCTTTCATTTATAAACGCTTATGTTTTTGCGCTTCGAGGCAATGATTGGGTTTAAACTTATCTTATTGATTTTTTTGTTTGAATTTTCATTTGTTTTTTGTTTTTGTTTTTTAATTCATGACTGTAAGCATAAATTTAAATAAAAACTTGGTTTGGGCTTTATATCTTCTACCTAAGAAATTTCGTTTTGAAGGCACCCATATATTGCTAAGTTTCAAGTTTTATGAACTTATTGATTGATTCACTATCACAATTTTTATTTAATATGGGTATCGTGACCGAATTGTCTCTATGGTTGATCGTTGGTTTTAATTTGTGAAATGTCTGAATGCACAAACATTGGATTAACTTTTGATATGGGTTTCATGCTCGCAACAGTCATATCATCACTCATGTCACTTGGTACGGGCCCGTTGTACCCACGATTTCACCTCACCTTGCTATCCTATGCATTAATTAAACCATTCATTTTTTTCGATGTTAATCAGAGGTTTGATACTCATTATGGGAAATGGCTCTTAGATCTAATTGCCTTTCGGTTCTCTGTATCTCTATACTTAAGATTTCACAGCAGGGTATTCTCCAAACCTCCTAGCTTTTGCGTCTTCTAGTCTGAACAGACCTCTCTCTGCTACTCGTCAACGAGAAGCCGAAACTTACCTCCTGTGATACCCATTGTATCTACTTCATAGTGGCAATGGCACATGTGGTATGAATCGAGCCGAATGGTTTCCAGTCCCTTCTTTCTCATGATGACGCCATAGATGACCTGAAGGCTCACGGTTGGGATGTCTTCCTCAGGAAATTTGAAGGCTACAACCTCTCGGTTTCACAGGCCTTTGAACAGACTTTTGATAGTTTTAGGGCCAAAGTCGTGGATGCACAGTTGGAAATAATAGAAGAGTTCATAAGCTGGGCGACATGACTCCCATTAAAAGATGAAAAGTGGTTTAAGAATGCTAAAATGGAGGATGTTCCATGGAGCTTGTTCATGTTTTCCTGCAAATCCACTTGTTGTCCAAAAGGTATTCCCATTGCTTTTCTGAAACCTAGATGGCACAGCCTTATTTTAATTTTGAAACAGTTTATCACATGTGAATGTCGGTATGGGTTGGTTTTTCTATACCACGTTCGTATTCTCATGCTATTCATATGGTTTGATTTGAACATGTCGTTTTACCTATTAATGATATTTTATAAAATTTCTAAACACTATAAGCGATAGAGGATGAACTCTCTATTGAGTCTTTTTCATCACAAGCTCGTTAAAATCCTGTTGATTTCTCACCTGTCGCAAACCGGTGACAACTGGGAGAGTTTTTTTAGTCTAAATGGTTTCACCCAAGTCGATAATATAGTCAACCCGCCTTCAATTGTAAACCCCAATATGGACAGTCCAGTGAACAGAAGCCAGGTTTTCAATTCACCTGAGGGCTCTGAATTTAATGAACCAACGTCTATTGTTGTGGAAACCCCTATGGTTAAGAAATTACCATGTATGTTTTCGCCCAGGAAATCATTGGAACATATAGTGGGTGAATTAAAAGGAAAAGCTTCCACTGGACCTACGAATGAACCTAATCTGAACAGTAATGATAAGCATGTTGTAAGGAAAATTCGTAAGGGTAAGAAACAATAGAGCTCAGATTTAAATTTTAAAAACAAAAGGTCCGGTCGATTGATTTCTAGGAGTTTAAGGAATCGAAAAAGCGATCATTTAAGCTCGATCTCTACGATCGAGGTCAATGATCAATGTTCAGATCAAGAGATAAATGATTTCTTGGCTCAGGAAGATCCAGACAACCAATGTCCCGAGAACGAAGTTATTACCCAAGTTGAACAGTATGACTTTGTGTCTAAATTACCCCCATGTCTCAAAGGCAAAGAGGGTTTTGCAGGTATTAGTCACGACTTGAAACATGCCATAGGAAAGCACAAAATACCCATCGCTGACTATATTCCACATCGGTCTGCCATTGCACCAGTGCATTGTGACAGTTGCTTAGATTGGATAGAGCGTTATTATAGAGATATTTCACTCTTACAGGCTCAAGTAAAATATCTAGTTGCTCAGAATTCTCTACTGGAACGAGAGAACCAAGACTTGAAAGCACACACAGAAAGGGAAAATAAAAGATTCAAGAGATCTGGTAATATAATCATCAAAAATACAACCAGTTTCAAAGCCATCATAAATTTGGAATTGTATGATCCTTCTTTTGCTACTTTCTAATTGTAAAAATGATTTTGATTGCTTTTATTCCATTCTATTATGAAAAATCAAATAGGGAGATTTAATTTTCATTTCTTTTGTTAATGATAAGACTAGCTACAGAATCTATGATTTTGTAGCCAGTCTATTTTTGAATATTAGTTAGCATTGTTTTTATGAATATCAACTTTGTTTTTGTTATCTACAAAAAATTGATGATTATGATGTTGATAACATGGAGCAAACACCTTGGATCATACGCTCTATTATTCAGTAGTTTCTATCTTTTATGTTTATAAAACATTGGTTTATTTTTGACAAACCAACTCATACATGAGTGGTTTCTAATTTCACTATTTTTGTAATACTATCTATTTTTTGGGGATTTAACTCTATCTTGTATGATAAGAGCATGTGAATCCTGAACTAGTTTAAATATTGGTCACTCTTACTAGTGAAGATCATCTTTGGCTGTGACACATTATGGACATATGATTTTTTTTTTTTTGAAGACTGATATGGAGAAGTTGTTCACTATTTGGCTTTAGACCTGTGTGACGCTTACCCTATTATGTTTTTTTTGCTTCTATCTTATGAAATGTTATTACGTTTGATGCATCTTTAGTCTGGTTATCATATGGTATTTCATATCATTCAACACTTTAATTATTTATGTAATTTGTTGTTTCATATTACATCTATGATCAATCTGTTGTTTAAATATTGTTGATTTATGTTGGATATTGGATGATGGATTATATGAATGATTTATATTGAGTTTCCTTTATTATAAGTGTTCATTATTATAAGATCACCAGACCTGTATATTTATCAATCTGTTGTTATATTCTTGTTCCAAAGCACCTTTGAGTTTTCTCTGGGAGTATTAGCATCATCCTGTTACGGGTTTCCCTCATAAGCAGGATGGCCTGGAGCTTAGATGGCACAAGAAGATAAATTCATTTTAGTCAATTAATTTCAGGTTAGCTTACTTGTTCTTTAGTTAGATTATTTATCAATGAAATAAGAACAACTTGAATTATCTTTGATTGTTTACCTATTCTTATTTCAATTACATTCGATTAGCATTCTTTAGTCTTTTTTAGATTTTAAATAGTAAACAAAAAAATGTATGTTCTTTCTTTATCTCTTTGATAAACACTTTCAAAAACATCTATTTCGCAAGATATCTAGAAAATATTACAAGTTGTATATACATTGTTCATAATCATATGCACATATTCATGTTTCTATTTTGACTTTTGTAAATTATTAAAATTATGTTCTTAGTATCATAGCTTTATATATTAGTTTCATATATTTTTAGGACTTTAGTTGGCCAACAGAGCCATTAAACCTGTTGGGTCATTTTATTCCAAATAGCTTGGGTTATTTAGACAACCACGGTCCAGATTTGACCTTCCAGTTGACAATGTGTCAATTACGCCCATCAACAAATGACGCTAGAAGGAGGGCCTAAATTTAATTGATGGCACGTGGAGGTCGCAAGACTCCTCCCCCACACACTCGCACTCCTGTCATAACGCATAGTCGCTCAGAAAATAATGTTACACTTGAAACAACAACTACCTCAAACGATAACCCTGATATTCCCGTTGAACCAGTGACACTAGTTCCTCAAGGGGTCGACGTCCAAAAAATTGTTCATCGGTCACCCATAAGAACTCATAGTGCCTTAGCCCATATTAGACAACCTCGTAGGGAACTTAATCAACCCCTTGATTTCATGGATATCCAAGAACAACTTCAAGGCACTGGTCTTCCCGAAAACACTTTAGGTAGAAATACTACCAATCGTACTGAAATGCTCATCCCTGGAGCAGGAGGATCCGGTATTCCACCATCTCCACCTGGTTCTTCTCCATCCCATTCAAGAGGAGATTCTTCAGACGAAGGCAGCTCTTCATTAGAATAATCTTAGCCTTTGACACCACCAAATCCCATGGAAAATCAAAATAATACTACCAGACCTTGGCTCAATCAAGATTTCGTGGTTGTACCTAGACCCCAACACCCATTACCTAAACACCCTGAGAAATGGTTGCCTAAATTTGATCCAGATTCAAAGCAATCTACTGAGGATCACATCAAGAAATTTTTGTTTTCCATTAGACTTTGGAATGTTGAACACGAGGATGTAGTATGCATATTATTTCCTTATACTTTTGAGGGAAATGCCTCCACATGGTATTTTTCTCAACAGCCCCAGACCATCGTCTCTTGGGACAAGTTTGAAACTTGTTTTCTGGAAAAAAAATTGGAGATGATAAATCTTTAGAAGTCTTGGTTATGAAACTCTCAAGCTTAAAAATGAACCTTAAAGAAAAAGTAAGAGACTTTAACCAAATATTTATTACTTTAAAAAACAAAATCCATGCAGATTCGATGCCCGCAGAAAGATTAATTGTCGCATATTATGCTAAATCCTTGCACAATAACATAGACATTTGGGTTAAAGGGCCCAAGAAAAACACTTTGTTAGAAGCCTTTGAGGAGGCAAGACAAATTGAGAAAGATATATTAAGCTTAAAAGATAATCTTGGTAATGAAACCGAGACAACTTCATCTTCTAAGAAGAAAATAGAAATTCTCGCTAGGCCTCCTCAAACAAAAAATCAACAAGAAACTTTAGACCTAGAAAGCTTACAGAAAGCCTTCCAGAAACTATCCAATTAGGTCATTGACTTGAAGAGATTGACCGAGAAGGTATCCACAAGAAAAGGAAGTTTTAAACCTCCTTTTAGAAAGCCTTTTCCTCCAAACCGGCCAAACCCGACCACAGAAAGTCTAAATTTCGAAAGTTTACAATATGCTTTGCAAACCATCTTAGAAGCACATGATAATTTTGTTTCTGTTCCTCCTAAAAATTCTGATAATACAGTTGAGGAAGAGGTACCAAAATAAGAGGACTCGTCTCCTCTTGTTTTCGATCACTTGTCGGATAGTATTTTCCAAGCAAATTTCGAAACTGTCCACCCCTACAACACAAGAAGAAAAACACAAAACAAACCTCCTCCCAAAATAAGTAAAAATGTGTTTCCAAAACAGTCAAAGAAAAATGAAATTAAACAAAGCCTAGCAGCCCAAGTTTTAGAATACGATTTAATTGAAGATCCAAAAAATTGAGGGCTAATATTTATGTTTTTGAACTGCTGAAATTGCCTCTTATTTTGCAGAAAATGCTTCAAAGCATCGTTGAAAACGGTAAAAAGATCGATCCTAGCAGAAAAAAATCAACATGAATCAATTCAAACATAGTTAAAAATGTCCCAACTAAAAATACATCTGAACCTCAAGACAAAAGGGACTTAGCAGAAAAATTTGTAGCAAATGTAGATAAAAATGTTTTAGGGACAGCGACAAAAAATCAACAGAATTTTGTTGTTCCTACACGGAAAAATGTCCCACCTTTTTTATTAACCTTTGAAATTTTTAATAGGAATGTACATAATTGTATGGTTGACACCGGTGCATCATCAAACATGATGCCTATATCTATGTGCCAAAAAATTAATGCAGAAGTGCAACCTTCTGATCTTAAAGTCATTCAGCTAGATCGAACGAATATTAAAATGATCGATGAGCTTAAAAATGTGTTGATTATATTATCATCCAATCCTAAAACTCATCAAATAATTGATATTATCGTTATTGATATTCCTGAATTTTATGGTCTGTTTTTAAGCAGATATTGGTCAGAACAGTTGCACGGTTACTTTGCTACAGATCGGTCTCACTTGTGGCTACCTAAAAATGGACAGCCCAACAAAATCAAGATAAACAGAGAACATTATCTCAATCATATCATAACATATCTGAATGATACAAATGAGCCTTTCGTTACATCCACACAATTGAAATCAACACAAAGAGATTATATTTTTCTGTAGTTGCCACCACCTTTCATTTATAAACACTTATGTTTCTGAGCTTCGAGGTGATGATTGGGTTTAAACTTATCTTATTGAGTTTTTCGTTTGAATTTTCATTTTTTTTTTTTTCTAATTCATGACTGTAAGCATGAATTTAAATAAAAATTTGGTTTGGGATTTATATCTTCTACCTAAGAAATTTCGCTTTGAAGGCACCCATATATTGCTAAGTTTCAAGTTTTATGAACTTATTGATTGATTCACTATCACAATTTTTATGTAATATGGGTATTGTGACCGAATTGGCTCTATGGTTGATCGTTGGTTTTAATTTGTGAAATGTTTGAATGCACAAACATTGGATTAACTTTTGATACGGGTTTCATGCTCTCAAAAGTCATATCAGCACTCATGTCGCTTGGTACAGGCACGTTGTACCCACGATTTCACCTCACCTTGCTATCTTATGCACTAATGAAACCATTCATTTTTTCTAAATGACATTTGATGGTAGTCAGGGGTTTGATATTCATTATGGGAAATGGCTCTTAGATCTGATCGCCTTTCGATTCTCTATATCTCTAAACTTAAGATTTCGTAGCAGGGTATTCTCCAAACCTCCCAACTTTCGTGTCTTCTAGTCTGCATAGACCTCTCTCTACTACTCGTCTACGAGAAGTCAAGACTTACCTCCTGTGATACCCATTATATCTACTTCACAGTGGCAATGGCACCTGTGGTTCGAATCGAGCCGAATGGTTTCCAGACCCTACTTTCTCATGATGATACCATAGATGACCTGAAGGCTCACAGTTGGGATGTCTTCCTCAGGAAATTCGAAGGCTACAACCTCTCGGTTGCACGGACTTTTGATGGTTATAGGGCCAAGGTCGGGGATGTGCAGTTGGAAATAACAGAATATTTCATAAGCCTGGCAACATGACTCCCATTGAAAGGAAAAAAGTGGTTTAAGAATGCTAAAATGGAGGATGTTCCATGGAGCTTGTTCATGGTTTCCCACAAATCCACTTGCTGTCCAAAATGTATTCCCATTTCTTTTCTGAAACCTAGATGGCACAACCTTATTTTAATTTTGAAATAGTTTATCACATGTGAAGGTAGGTATGGGTTGGTTTTTCTATACTACGTTCGTCTTCTCATGCAATTCATAGGGTTTGATTTGAACATGTCATTTTACCTGTTAATGAGCCTTTATAAAATGTCTAGACGCTATAAGTGATAGAGCATGAACTCTCTGTCGAGTATTTTTCATCACGGGCTCATTAAAATCCTGTTTATTTCTCACTTGTCGCAAACCGATGACAACTGGGAGAGTTTTGTGATTCGAAATGGTTTCACCCAAGTCGACAATATAGTCAACCCGCCTTCAATTGTAAACCCCAATTTGGATAGTCTAGTCACCGAAAGCCAGGTTTTCAATTCACATAAGGGCTCCGAATTTAATGAACCAGTGTCTATTGTTGTGGAAACCCCTGTGGTTAAGAAATTACCATGTATGTTTTCGCCCAGGAAATCATCAGAACAGATTGTGAGAGAATTAAAAGGAAGAGATTCCCCTGGACCTACGAATGAACCTAATATGAATAGTAATGATAAGCCTATTGTAAGGAAAATTCGTAAGGGTAAGAAACAACAGAGCTCAGATTTAAATTTTAGAAACAAAAGGTCTAGTCGATTTATTTATAAGAGTTTAAGGAATCGAAAAAGTGATCATTTGAGCTCGATCTCTACGATCGAGGTCAATGATCAATGTTCAGATCAGGAGATAAACAATTTCTTGGCTCAGGAAGATCCAGACAACCAATGTCCCGAGAACGAAGCTATTAACTAGGTTGAACAGTATGACTTCGTGTCTAAATTATCCCCGTGTCTCAAAGGCAAAGAGGGTTTTGCAGGTATTAGTCAAGACTTGAAACAAGCCATAGGGAAGAATGAAATACCCGTCGCTGACTATATTCCACATCGGTCTTCTATTGCACCAGTGCATTGTGACAGTTTCTTAGATTGGATAGAGTGATATTATAGAGATATTCCGCTCTTACGGGATCAAGTAAAATGTTTAGATGCTCGGCATTCTCTATTGGAACAAGAGAACCAAGACTTGAAAGCACACATAGAAAGGGAAAAAAATATCCAAGAGATCCGGTAATATAATCATAAAAATACAACCAATTTCAAAGCCATCATAAATTCGGGACTCTCTGGTCCTTCTTTTGCTAATTTCTAATGGTAAAAATGATTTTATTTTATTTTATTCCTTTCTGTTATGAAAAATCAAAATAGGGAGATTTAATTTTGATTTCTTTTGTTAATAATAAGACTAGCTACAAAATCTATGATTCTGTAGCCAGTCTATTTTTGAATATTAGTTAGCATTGTTTTTTTGAATATCAAATTTGTTTTTGCTATCTACAAGAAATTGATGATTATGATGCTAATTACATGGAGCAAACACCTTGGATCATACGCTCTATGATTCAATAGTTTATGTCTTTTATGTTTATAAAAATTTGGTTTATTTTTTACAAACCAACTCATACATGAGTGGTTTCTAGTTTCACTATTTTTGTAATACTATCTATTTTTGGAGGATTTAACTCTATCTTGTATGATAAGAGCATGTGAATCCTGAACTAGTTTAAATATTGGTCACTCTTAGTAGTGAAGAACATCTTTGGCTGCGACACATTATGGACATATGATTATTTTTTTTTTAAAGACTAATATGGATAAGTTGTTCACTATTTGGCTTTAGACCTGTGTGACGCTTACCCTATTATGTTTTTTTTTATTCTATCTTATGAAATGTTATTACGTTTGATGCAGCTTTAGTCTAGTTATCGTATGGTATTTCATATCATTGAGCACTTTAATTATTTATGTAATTTGTTGTTTCATATTGCATCTGTGATCAATCTATTGTTTAAATATTGTTGATTTATGTTGGATATTGGATGATGGATTATATGAATGCTTTATATTGAGTTTCCTTTATTATAAGTGTTCATTATTATAAGATCACCAGACATGTATATTTATCAAACCTAGAGGTTGACCAAACCTATCAAAATTGGGTGTTCAATTGTATCATTGGTTTGTGATTGCAAGTTGACTCGTCACTTTTATTCAAGGAGAATCAAACCCCTTAAACAAACAATTGGTGATCTCTAAGGAGATAGATTTTCACTCCGGCTAAATACCTTTGGATCTTGAGTCATTAAGATGTTTCCTTACATAAAAAACTAACTCAAAACAATCCCCTATATATCCCCATACCCATTCAACCCCAATAATGTACCAAGTTAATGGTTATCATTTTTTTTTTTCCATCATCCCTCCCTTAAACTAGACATAATGCAATGTCCAATATCCACTTCAACTTAACTCCATACATTAAGTTAAAGTTATGATGTAATATAACCAATTGAGATTTTATCTCATGTCCCAGAAATGTTATTAAATTTAAAATTTTTTAATTAATTTCTTAAATTTCCTATTTTCTTAAATAATATATATATATA
>JZKD02S2386764.1:0-15220 GCA_000966675.3 Picea glauca
AAGAATTGCAATAGGGAGATTTATTTCCTGTGATACAATTCAGAGCTTCAGTTCATTTCAGCAAGTTAGATAGAATGATTTCTTTACTACAACACTAAGTGCTTTTGGAATTGAGAATATATAGTGTGCATCTATCTTTGAAACAAAAGACTTCCCTGGGTTGATAATTTATGTTTCACTTGGTTGTTTGAAATTAATTAAGCAATTATAGTGACCAACAATAGCAGTCATGGACGTGTGTAGAATCCCTCAGCAAAAGGAATTCCTGCTACAATATTTGAACTCAGTAGAAGACCCTACGAATAGCAATGGCCAGGGACGAAATCTAGCTTCCACAGACCTAGTAAATTAACCAATCGTGAATACTTGTTCGGAAGATAAGAAAGGGAATCCTTTTGTTGCACCTTTCCTCTTAAAGTTTGAAGTTTTCAACATGAATCTCCATAATTGTTTGGTATATTCAGGAACATCTTCCAACGTTATGCCCTTGTCAATCTGCAGAAAATTAAATGTCATTCGTCTATAGAGCGACAAACACGTGATACAGTTAGATAGGACCTAGGTCAAATTCATGGGGGAACTTAGGGATGTAATGATCATAATAGTGACACATCCTAAATTTTTGCAAGTGATTGGCATCATCGTGGTAGACATCCTAGAGGCCTATGGGTTATTCCTAAGTTGATATTGGTCTAAGAATTTAAATGGGTACTTTAGCACAAACTAGGTACACCTTTGGCTACCACTCAAGGGATACAAGAATATGATCAGAATCGATAGGGAGAGATATATGAAACATATGGTCACTGATATAGAAACCCTGAATGAACCCTCATCTACAGATTTCCACATGTTGGGAAATTATTCTTATGATTCTCACTTTGGAAATGTTTCTCCTCTCTTATCCGATGTCTCCCTCTCTCAAAACTCTGAAATGGTCTTTCACGATAAATTGTTGATACCGACAGAAGACACCTTCTTCTGCCAAGACCCTACATTAGAAACTACAGAACAAGAGATAGGAGAGATAGAAAGTAATAAGGAAGGAGAAAAGGGCTATTTTCCTTCACAAATTTGGACCATATACTTTGATGGATCTAAATCACAGGAAGGATCGGGGGTAGGGTGCATCCTCGTTGATCCAAAAGGTAAACTTTATTTCTTATCTTGTAGACTATAATTTGAATGCACCAATAACACCATCGAGTATGAAGCTCTAGTACAGGGGTTAAAGAAATCCATAGACTTGAACATCAAAGAATTGAAATTTTTAGGGGACTTTGAGATTATCATTATACAAGTAAGAAATACTATACACTACAATTCCCTACACCTGAAGAACTATCAGCAGGAAGTGCATAGGTTAATGGAGCATTTTGAAGTTTTCAATATCATCACGATCCCCAGAGAATAGAACATCCTTGCTAATTACCTAGCCATAGTTGCTTCGAGGCTGTCACCTCTAGAATACTATGAAGACTCCCGGTTCACTATGGAACTACTGTATAAACCATTGGTGCCTAACAATATCTCTAATTGGAATTTCTTTGAAGGACATGAGAAGATCATAAACTTTTTGACTAACCAAGACAATTTCAAAGATTTATCCATCGACGATGAGGTATTCCAGGAACAAGCGATAGAAATTGATCCTTGAATAGGCTAGTCTATTGACAGATTGCAATCTCACATCATCCTGAAAGGGATAGCTAATCTAGAAAATCTATTTGATCTGAAAGAATGCTTTAGGGGGACTAAGAATGAAAAGATCGACAACTCTTGTCCCCTACATGAAACTATAAATCTCAGAACCCCAAAGAATACAAAGAATGTGAATCTCGGAAAAAACATATCTAAAGAGGAAAGAAAGGCTTATCTCAAACTGTTTAGACAATATCAAGATGTCTTCGCATGATCCTACCAAGACCTGAAAACCTACGACACCCGGATCATTCAACACATTATACCATTAAACCCTGAGGTGAAACCTTTCCAACAAAATCTCTGAAAGTATCACCCATCCCTAGAACCTCTCATGTATCAGGAATTAAAGAAACTTTTAGGTGCCAAGATCATTTTCAAGGTCAGGCATTCTGCATGGGTAGCGAATCTGGTTCTTGTGAGGAAAAAGTATGGAGAAATTTTCTTATGCGTGGATTTTAGAAATCTCAATAGAGCTTCAGAAAATCACAATTACCCAGTCCCTCCAATGGAACAACTCCTACAGACCGTGTTTGGCTCGAATATTTTATCCCTACTAGATGGTTTCTCAGGTTACAACCAAGTCCTATTTTTGGAGGAATATCGTTTAAAAAATACCTTCTGAACCAAGTGGGGAACCTTCACTTATAAACACATGCCTTTTGGGTTAATCAACGTAGGAGAAACCTTCGAAAGGGCCATGGATGTATCATTTCGGGGACTAATCAACAAGTGTGTGGTAGTGTATCTAGACGACATAACCGTGTATTCAAATAACAGAGAAGAACACATCCAAAACTTAACTCCAATTTTTGAAAGGTGTAGAAAATACGGTATATCCTTAAATCCAAAGAAAACCATTTTCGGCGTCACGGAAGGTAAGTTGTTAGGTCATTTTATATCCTAAGCAGGTATTCGCATAGACCCAAAAAGGATTAGAGCCATAGCTCAACTCTCGTTACCCCATAAAAAGAAAGCTATTCAATCCTTTTTCGGGCAAATAAATTTTGTGAGGAAATTCACTCCTGATTTCACGGAAATCATCAAACCCTTACAAAATATGATTCGCAAAGATATCAAATTTAAGTGGGATGATGAATGAAAGGATGATTTCATTAATATTAAAAATGCCATATCTTGAGCCCCTGTGCGACGAATTCCCAATTTCAATAGGGACTTCTTCCTCTATAATTTCGCCTCCTACCAATCATTAGCCACAGTATTGACTCAAAAGTATGATGACAACAATGAATCTCCGGTGTCATTCATGAGAAATAATCTCCAAGAAGTCGAGCTTAACTATCCTATTGTTGACAAACAGACCTATGCGGTTTACAAGGCAGTAAAACACTTCAAGTCTTACATCCTCAAGAACCACACCAAAGTGATTGTGGCTCACCATCCAGTTTGATCCTTGTTTACTCAGCAAGAGATGGGGGAAAGAAGAGGAAATTGGATGGCAGTAGTCCAAGAATTTGATCTAGATATAAAACCTGCCAAACTTGTTAAGGGGCAAGGGTTGTGCAAACTCGTAGCTGAAGCCCAGGACCAAGAAAATGAAGATTCTGGATGGGATAATAAAATGGTATTATGGTGTGGTGAAGCTTCATACATTTTCCCAAGGCCTGAGTCTTGGTATAATAATCTGAAATACCTCCTACACCATCGGGCCTGCCTAGAAAATATCAACCCCATGGAAAGGAGAGCTCTCAAGTTAAAATATGCACAATACCACCTCATAAATTTGGTAATCTTCTGGATTAATTATTATGGAGTAGTCTTAAGATGTATCAAACGTGAAGATGCAGACAAAGTACTGAAGGAAATCCATGATGTCCCTATCGGTGGGCATTTTGTTGGAAATACCATGGCTCATAAGATATTGAGAGTAGGTTACTATTGGCCCACCTTGTTCAAAGATGCCCATACCTATGCTAGAAGTTGTAAAACTTGCCAAGTAAGTAGTGGGAGGGAGAGGAGAGCGAAAATCCCACTCCACCCAATAATTGCCTCTAGTCATTTTGAGCAATGGGGGTTAGATATCATACGAGAAATCACACCAAGCTCTTCAAAACAACACAAGTACATTCTGACCGCCATTGATTACTTCAAAAAATGGGTAGAGGCTATCCCTTTGACTCATGTAAATGAAAAAGTAGTGATCCAATTCATATAGAAACATCTAATCACAAGTTTTATCTCCTCAAATAAATTGGTGGAAATTTTTCTTTTTGAGGTGATAGGTTGTGTCTAAATTTTATTCCTAAATTTTTGTAAGTAGGTTAGAGAGTCTTCATTCTATAAATAAGTCCAAAAGAAATTTTGGTTTTGGTTTGGTCAAGAAAAAGTCAGAATCTCAGGTTTCGGTGGTTTAGGTGAGCCCAACAGGTGCTCATTAACCACTGAAAGATTTTGTTCTCAGCAATTAAAAGGTCAAAGAAAGAGTTTGGTTAACTACCGAAAGCATTTCAACGGTAAAAATGGAAATCCCATGCTTTCGCACGAGCCAGCTGTCAACTTGGTGCAATCATGAAACAGAACCGTTGAAAGCTCATCAAGGGGAAGGTATGCACGCTCTAATGGTGTCTATCCGAAAATCTCAATCTCCTGTTGTCCTTTCGACCGCAATTGTCTTTTCAAAATCTACACACGGCGGTGTCACTGAAATTCATGCATGATGGTCACGAAGCCTCCCTCCATTTCCAGTCGCAAGTACATGATCCATCATGATCTCATTAATCCCTCATTAAATCATCATACAGTATCATTTTGAATTACAGAGATTTATGAGATAGTTGCAGGTTCGCAGTTTCATCAATTGAACGTATTTCCAGTGATCCTAATCCTGTTTTCCTTGGTGATAGTCAAGGCGCCACTAGAGTCCAGCAATCGCTCAAGAGTCAATTAAGTTGGGGCGACTTCTCAGGCAAGTCAAAAACTCATCTTGGTTCATATTTTAAATAAGTTTACCATCGAAAAGATGAAACTTTAGCATGTCCTCAGTCAAATTGTCGCTGGAAACTTGTTTAGCATTTGAGCTCGGTGATCTGAATTTTGTGTCACCCTGTCTCACCGGTTCTTCCCTAAGTTATACCCTCTATGTTCCTAAATTCTAGAACCTTTGTCTCCTTGGACACTCAGTTTCCCATAATCGTAGGTGCAGAGAATATTGATCAATGCCGAAAGCAGGGCCAATGTTGAGGTCAAAGGTAGATGGGGTTTGGTACTTGGAGGTGCACCCAGAGGTAGCAGAGTTTTTTAAACGAGAAGGGGTATTCACATACTGTGAAAAACTGACCAGTTTCCATCAACAGGTAACTGAAGAGTTTTCAATTGCATATGATGGAAGATCTGCTAATATAGGGAAAGAAGAGTTCATCATAGATGAAGCTTCTATAGCAGAGTTTACAGGTCTTCCGAGGATAGGAGACTGTTGGTTTAAATCCACACTGCCATCAAATATAGAATTCAGATCATATTTGTTGCCCATTCACAAAGACTTGATTTGGAAGAAGCATATTCCAATGTCCTTTTTGGAACCTCAGTGGCAGGCATTGCTAAAGGCAATTTTTGTTTACATTACCTGTGAGGGACGGTATAACAAAGTAATGTTTTACCATTTTAAGCTTCTCAATCATTTCACAGGTAGAGAACCAATAAATCTACCTTTCTATTTTCACAAGAATCTTACTAAAATGGCCAAACAAGTAAAGTCAAACCTACTAAGGTGGTTGGAAGACTATCTCACCAAGGGCTTATCACTCTTCTTGTCAAGGAAGCTCTGTAGAGGAAATAGATTCATTGGGGTTTCTTTCTTTTCTGGAATGAATTCCAAACAGAGAAACCACCAGAGGCTGATACTAAGAAAACCAGTGGCAGAAAGATTGTTACTCCCAAAAGAAGTCATAGGAAAAGGAAAGGTATCTCACCACCAAGAGATCCCATAAAATCATACTCTAGTAAGAAGAAAGGTATCAAAAGCAAACTGTAGTTTGAAGGCGAACAGTCTAAGGACCCTGCCATAGGAAACAATCCTTTAAAACTACCTTACAACAATTCAGAACTAGAACAAGAATTGACAGAGACATAGGATAATGTGCAGAATGAACAGGGTGTAGACTATTGCTCCAATTTACCTTCACCAACTCATATTGAGGCACACAGTCCATCAGTGGAAGAACCCTCTTCAAGTAAGCCTAAAAAAGCTAGATCGTGAAAAATCAACAAACTCCTACAACAGATCTATGAAATGGAAGTCTTCGAAAGGGTGATTTAAAAAGCTAATACAGACCTAGTTGATAGAAATGCAAAGATGTTCAAAACAAACCAAACCCTTAAAGAGAAGCATGACAAGATTAAGGACATAAACAGGGTATTGATTAGAGAAAACATGAAGCTGTATAGACAACTGAGGATTCTGAGGTCGAGGTTAAAGGAATTGCAATCACCAGCATAGGAGAAAAATGGATTAGATACTCTGGCTAACTTAGCCACGACCATGGTAGACACATCGGAGCCTTCCACACAGCCAGTAGAAGTTCATAGGTCTGCACAAACAAGGGCTACCTCATCCAAGAAACCTTGAACACCAAAAAGGGATCTAAGGTAAGCATTTTTGCAATTTTGAAGTTTTCTCAAAACTAAAGTTTCAGTGGTTTAGGCGAACAGGATGATTGTTCATTAACCACTGAAAAATAGGACTTTTGGTAGATAATTCATTCAGGTGTTTTCTAAGTTAACCACCGAAAGCCTGTCATTTCTAGAATGATTGAGTTTTTACATAGATCGAAGTTTTTTGAACTGGAAAGGTTCGAAACCTCTTCTAATGAACATTTGATGAATTATCAAGATAAATCCAATAGCCATTTTTATAGGTTATGGGAAGAGGAGGTGTTTCAAAGGTTTTTGGCATGTTTGAAAAAAACAAAAAGTCAGGACAGTTTCTCACATCAACATATTCGAATTTATCTCTCTTGGAGAGTCAGCATTCAGCCTTAGGAGGCTATCCTGCACTACACCAGCACTCAACAAGAGAGGAGGACCAGAAAATCTAGGATTGACCTCATTTTTGGGGATCATCCCACATCTTTTGCAACTAGATTTTGATTTACTATCTTTAGCTTATTTGATCCATGTTTTCAGGATCTTAGAACTATTTTTTAAAGCTATAAAGCTAAGGGTAGAACATGAACCAAGGGTTCGACTTTGGAGACTTTTTTCATATTATGTAACTCAAAACTTCTCATTTTCATATGAAGTAATACAAGATTCTTTTGCCATAACTTGTTCAGATTTCATTTTCTTGTCTATTATGTACTTGCACCTGGGTATTATATTCATGTTGTTATGCTTGTCTATGCTAGATAATTGTCATCTTATCACTGCATTCATAAGTTTAACTCTACAAGTATTCTTGTGATTATTGTAATTGGCCATTCATATATGTTTTATATGTGATTCTGCTGATATAATAGTCATTTCTTCATTCATCCTTTTATTTGTAAACTCTTTGAACATTTGTGGTTGAAATCCTTGTCCATCTAAATGTGTTTATGCATGATTTGAGTGAGAAATGATTCAATCCTCCGACTTGATCCAAACCCACACTTTTTATTGAAAAAATAGTTACCAAAAGATTAAGTTACCAGGCATCTCTAACTTACAGCCTAGGAGAGTTTCTTGGAGTGATAACAAATTGGTGCCATTTTCGGGGAGAGATCGAAGCTCAGCTTCCTTGGTAGATGACATAGCTCCATCTTTGATGATAGACAAAGTCTGGACATCATTTGGGTTGTAATTTTCTATCTGGTGACTCCATTGAAATGAAGTGGCTCCAAAAAGAGCTCACACCAGGGCGAGCCAACAAGGCCCACTGACAACACCAGTTCCTGACCATGAGAAGATCATCAGTAAGGGTAAATCTTTGCAAAGACAGGCTTCTAGATATACAAAGGCAGTAGATTCAGGTATTCAAACCGACACTCCTCCTTTCATATCTAAAAAACCTCTAGTCGAATCCCCTGCTGTTGAAATTCATAATTCTCAGGAAATTGAAAATTTATCTCATATATTGAAGGAAGGATAACCTTCGCTTTCTTCTAATATTACTGACTCTGTCCTTGAATTCGATGTTTCATCCCATCCCAAAGAGATAATCACAGGGTCCTCTCAGCAAAAGGAAACCTCTTCCTCATCTTCTTTGAATTCCTCACCCATCAAACCTACAGAAGGTGTTCTATACACTCACACTAATATGCATGTACTTGAAGATATTCTTCATGATCTGTCCTCCAAGGGAGAAGAAAATTTAGCCTTGTTGCTCGGTTAGTTTTACAAAGCCTCTTATTTTTCACCCATCTTTGAAACTTTTGCTCAAGGTGAAGTGAGACAACCATTCTTTGTTAACTCAGACATCCCATCTCCCCCTTCATCACCTACGAGTTCCTCTTCCGTGTCAACTCCCAAGACTGCCATGCCTGCTCCTTTAACCAGGATGGAATAGATTTTGGCAAATAGGTATGCCTCACTTGTATTGTCAAATCCTTTGTCTGCTATGCCAACTGGAGATTATCATAAATATATGCCAAAGTTTACGGGAGCAGGGGATTATACTGTTGAAGAACATATTGAAGATTTTTATGCTTATGCCGAAAATATCAACATTTCGGAAGAAGATGTGTGGACCAGAGTTTTTGTTCAGAGTTTGGATGGCCAAGCCCGGAAATGGTTCAAGGAGATACCGAAAAATTCAATCACAGGTATTGAACAATTAGATGAGATATTCTTGAAACACTGGGGAGAAAGAAGAGATATGTTATACTACATTTCTGAGTTTGGAAATTTGAAGAGAGAAGATGGAGAGTCAGTCTCAGACTTCATCAAGAGGTTCAATAGAATGTTTGGCAAGATCCCGACAGAGATTAAACCAAGTGACGCATCGGCAAAGATCACATTCTCTGCTACCTTTGATCCAAATTTTTGTCTAATCCTCAAAGAAAGATGATCAGCCACACTTTCTTTAATGCAATATGCCTCCCTCGAGGTTGAATCAAACATTACAGCATCTCAGAATCTCAAAGGAAAGGTTGAGAGAAAGAAATCTACTATCGAGTCCTCTTCTTCTTCTAATAGTAAAATGGAAAAGATGGAAAAAATGTTGGACAATTTGACATCTGAAATGTCAAAATTGAAGGTCCAGAATCAGCAACCAGCAAGGGAAAAAGAGCCAAATGATTTTACCCCGAGAAATTTGAATGCTTTTACTTACAGAAGGAATAATCCACAAGTCCAGATCCTTCAAAGAGATAGGAATGCAGCTGACGATCAGAGGATCAGACCACCTTTTCAAAATGCAATATTAGATGAAGAAAAACAACCATCTCATGATGAACTTGAAGATGCAGATGAAATAAATTGTTTTGGTGATGAAAATGATTCTTCATTTTTGACACAGGTAGACTATGAAGAAGCCCTAATGGATCAGCAAATTCAAGAGGCAAGTGTTGAAGAATCTTTCTACTTGACAGATGATCAGAAAGGTTATAACTTAAGATCCAAGAGTGCTAGTCCAAAACCATTGATTTTTGCTCCTTTTAAGAATAAGGAAGTTGTTGCTCCTGTGAAGAGTAAAGAGGTTGCTGCCAAGCATCCTCCCGCTCCTGAAAAATAGACCTCCTCTCCTGCAAAACAACAAAAGAAGAAAACACAGCCCCCAGCCAAGGAGCAAGTCAGTCTCAAAGCTCCTTCCAATGAGGTAAAAGTTTGGGACAGATCAGCTTTCTCTTTCAATTTTGAATCAGAAATTCAGAAAGTTAAGATACCTATGCCTTTAACTGAACTCATGAAGAATGGAATCTTTAAATCAGCCATCCTGAAGTCTCCTGAGCCAAAGACCTATTCATATAATGACTTTGTTAACCTACAATATGATAATCCAACAGTAACCATAGGGCCTATGATAGAAGACCGAGATGATTCTTGTCCCCCATTCTACATATTTCTAAATGTCCATGATAATATCCTCCATAATTGTTTGCTTGATTCCAGGGCATCGCATAATCATATGCCCAAAGCAGTGATGGATGAGCTTGGTTTGGAGGTCACCAAACCATATCACGATCTCTTCTCCTTTGATTCTAGGAAATTCAGATGTCTGGGCCTCATCAAATACCTTTTTATAAACCTTTCCCAATTGCCAATGAGAAGCATGGTTATGGATGTGGTGGTTGTTGATATCCCACCTAAGTTTGGGCTTCTCTTGTCTCGCCCATGGGGAAAAAGATTAGGAGGTACCTTGCAGATGGATCTATCATATGCTGTGATTCTAGTGTTTGGGGGGGGAGATGAAAAGACTTTACAGGGAGAACCAACTTGCCTACATCATCAGCGATGCAAAGAATTTTGTAAATCATCCTATCTATGCTGTGGATACAGATTTTGGCTCGTGCATCCTTCAGATAGATGATGCTCAATCGACTTCTATGCAGCTTGTGAATCCTATTGAACAACAATATGATGAGAAGGACGTTCCAGTCTGGACTATGTATTTTGATGGGGCCAGTACTAAAGATTCAGCAGGTGCAGGGGTAGTTTTGATTTCTCCTTCAAAGGAGACTATATCTTTGTCTTTCAAGATCAACTTCAGAACTACTAACAACATAGAAGAATATGAGGCCTTGCTATTGGGATTAAACTCAGCCAAGGAGATGGGGATAAAAGTTTTGATGGTATTTGGAGATGTGGACCTCATTATACAACAGGTAAACAACACCTTCCAAACCAAGCATGTCAGATTGAAGGCCTACAGGGATGAGGTATGGAAAGTGCGAGATTCTTTTTCTATTTTTCAGATTTCATATATACCCAAGGATATGAATCAGCTCGTTGATTCTCTTGTTGTTTCAGCTAGCATGCTCATTCCTCTCATGCCCCCTAGGCTCAGTTATGAGATCCAAGTCATCCTTACCTGACAATATCAAATATTGGAAAGTTTTTGAGGATGATGAAGAACTTAATAGATTTCTTCAAGTGGTAGATGAATTTTTTGATATGCATGTTGAACAACAGAATCTAAATGTAGAAGAATCCCAGAATCCCAAGACAAAGAAAATATTGGGTCAGCATGATATTTTTCAGCTACCTAACAATTATATACCCTTAGGTTTGGTACCCCTAGAAAATCTTTTTGACCAGAATGACGTTCCTTACAAACCAGACAAAAAGGAGAAAGACCCAGTTGTTCACGAGCATAACATAGGGAGTGAAATCCAGCCCAAACTCATAAATCTGTCTTCTGAATTGACTATTGATCAGAAGTCCAAATATTGCATCATTTTGAAGGAATTTTCTGATGTTTTTGCTTGGAAATATAGTGACCTCAAGACTTATGAACCTGATATCATTCAACATAAGTTCCCTCTTGATAAAGACACCATTCCTTTCAAACAAAAGCTCAGACCTATCAGTCCTCTTCTTCTTCCTGTGATTGAAAGAGAAATTAAAAAGCTTCTCGATGCCAAGATCATTATTCCCTTGATATACTCCAAATGGATTGCCAATCTAGTGATAGTAAGGAAGAAAAATGGTGGGGTCAAATTATGTGTAGATTTCAAAAACCTAAACAGATGCTCTAAGAAAGACAACTATCCCCTACCTAAGATGGAAAACTTGTTGCAAAGGATCTTAGGAGCTAATGTCATGTCTTTCCTAGATGGTTTTTCCGGCTACAATCAGATTTTTGTCCACCCTGATGATCAGGAGAAGACTGCATTTACTACTCGTTGGGGTACCTTTATGTACGCCAAGATGCCATTTGGGTTAATGAATGTTGAGGCCATATTCCAAAGGGCCATGGACATAGCCTTCATGGGAGAAAAGGACAAGTTTGTCCTCATATATCTTGATGACATCACAGTATATTCCAGCAGTCATGAGGAGCATCTAAAGCATCTGAAAAGAGTGTTCTTGAAATGCAGGCAGTTTGGAATCTCATTGAATCCCAAAAAATCCCAGTTTTCTCTCAGGAAAAGTAAGATCTTAGGCCACATCGTCTCAGCAGAAGGTGTAAATATTGATCCAGCCCAGGTGGAGGCAATTCAAAGGTTGTCCTTGCCAAGATCAAAAAAGGATATTCAATCGTTGCTCGGTAAGATAAATTTTGTTAGAAGATTTGTGCCAAACTTTGCCGAATTAGTTAAACACATAACATGCATGCTGAAAAAGGGGTCTGAGATAAAATGGACAGACAACGCAAGAAACTCTTTTCAGGATATCAAGCAAGCTATCATGGAATCTTCGACTCTGATCAGCCTGGATTACAATAAGATTTTCTATGTTTTCTCCTTTGCTTCTTATGACATAGTGGAAACAGTTCTGCTATAGAAAGATGATGACAATTTGGATCATCCCGTGGCTTCTTCAGCAAAACACTCAGAGACACTGAACTAAGGTATGACTCTATTGAGAAACAAGCTTATGCTCTCATAAAAGCTTTAAAATCTTTCAGAATTTATATTCTTCACTCAAAGGTCATCGCTTATGTCCCTTCATCCTCTATAAAATATGTTTTGACCTAGCCTGATATTGATGGAAAGAGAGCTAGATGGATTGCAAAGTTGATTGAATTCAATATTAAAGTAAAGCCCACCCAATTGGTGAAAGGCCAGGGCCTTGCTAAGCTCTTAACGAACATGAGTTGTTGGACATTAATTTTGTAGGAGAAAGTTCAGTAAATTTGCAGATGGAATTGGCAGCGGATGGACAGCATAGCAGTCAGCAAGTGGCAGAGCACTTGTCTTCTTGTGAATGGTATTCAGGTATTATACATTTCTTGCAAAAGATCAAAGTTCCCCCTGAACTGAGTATGACTCAAGATCGATCCCTTAAGCTCAGAGCTATCAAATTTTGCATTTACAATAATCTGTTATATTGGAAAGACCCTACTGGTTTGCTTCTCAGATGATTAGACAAAGAAGAGTTAGTCGAAGTCACACATCAGTTTCATTCAAGAGTTTGCGGGGGTCATCATTACTGGAAGACCACTGTCCATAAAATCCTAAGGGCTGGATACTATTATCCTTTCCTCTTCTCATATGTATGTGCATTTGTCAAAGTTTATGACAAATGTCAAATATTTACGGGAAAACAACAACTAAAATCTTTACCCCTGAGACCTATAGTGGTGAATGGCACGTTTCAGCAGTGGGGTTTAGATTTTATAGGTGAAATAAATCCCTCATCCAGTGGACAACACAAGTGGATCTTGGTAGCCACAGATTATTTTACAAAGCGGATAGAGGCAATTCCCACCCGGAATGTCACTCATTAGGTAGTCATGAAGTTTCTCTATGAAAATATTTTGAGCAGATTCGGTTGTCCCAAAAGGTTGGTAATAGATAATGCAGCGGCATTCAAAGTAGAGGCATTAGTATACATGTGTAAATCAATGGGCATCTAGTTGGTACATTCGACCCCCTACTACCCTCAAGGTAATGGCTTGGCTGAATCATCCAATAAGAGCTTAATCAAAATCATCAGAAAAATGTTAGAGGAAAACAAAAGGAATTGGGATTCCAAACTAAAATTTTCTCTATGGGTAGACAGAGTAACCATCAAAAAGTCCATAGGAACTTCTCCATTCAAATTGGTCTATGGAACTGATGCTATTTTTCCTATTCAGTTAGTTTTGCTAGTGGCTAGATTCTTTCAGGAAGAACAAACTGAGTCAAACGATATGGTAAGAAGAATGCTTGATTTGGTGGAACTGCAGTAAGCTCGCGAACAGTTAGTGGACAGATCAAAGTCTCATCAAAAGAAGATCAAAAATACTTTTGACAGAAAGGCAAAGGTGGACAATTTTCAGATTGGTGACTGGGTTCTAAAATGGGATGCTCTTAGACAGGATAAAGGCAAGCATAACAAGTTCGATTCGTTGTGGACAGGTCCTTTCATGATTACCCAAGTACAGAATAACAACACTTTCATGCTGCAGAATCTGGGAGGTGAAGAAATGTTCGATGGCCCGGTAAACGGACAATTTTTAAAACTCTATTTTGTCTAAGGCTATGAATCCTAGACATTGTAACATTCGTCTTAGTTTTTATTTTTGCAGAATAACTCCATGCCCAATGGAAACACTAGCAGATAGTTTTTGTTTATTTTCTTTTTCAGGAAAGGCATTGATTCTATGGTTCTTGAAAGCTCACAGGGAGGCATTCATCCCCAATAGGAGCTAGTGTTATCTCCTCAAATAAATTGGTGGAAATTTTGCTTTTTGAAGTGATAAGTTGTGTCTAAATTTTATTCCTAAATTTTTGTAAGTAGGTTAGAGAGTCTTCATTCTGTAAATAAGTCCAAAAGAAATTTTGGTTTTGGTTTGGTCAAGAAAAATTCAGAATCTCAGGTTTCGGTGGTTTAGGCGAGCCCGAAAGGCGTTCATTAACCACCGAAATCTTTTTTTCTCAACAGTTCAAAGGTCAAAGCAAGAGTTCAGTTAACTACCGAAAGAGTTTCAATGGTAAAAATTGAAATCTCATGATTTCGCATGAGCCAGCTGTCAACTTGGCGCAATGATGAAACATAACCACAAAAATCTCGTCAAGGGGAAGGTATGCATGCTCTGATGGTGTCTATCCGAAAATCTCAAGCTCCTGTTGTCCTTTCGACCGCAATTGTCTTTTCAAAATCTACACACGGCGGTGTCACTATGTTGACAGGCGAAATTGATCGTCCGTCAACTGAGAGAGAGGAACCGGTCCGGGGTTGTATAATAACCCAAGCCATTTGGGATGAACCACCCTGATGGGTTTAGCGGCTTCGTTAGCTGATCTAAGGTCCTGAGAAAATAAAAGAAAACTAATCTAAACTAACTAATCTAACTAAAAATAAATAAAACAAACTAAAATAAAAATAACTAATAAACTAATCTAATTAAAACTAAGTACTAAACAAACTAAACTAAAACTAATTATTAAAACAAACTAAACTAATCTGACTATTCTATATAATCTACTAATTACTACTATACTAACTCTAATTAACTATCTAACTGCTAACTGCAATATAACTTATTCACAAAATGTAAAATATTGACAATTTACAGATTTAAATAAAACCTGCAAAACTCATTAATATTCTGCCCTAAGACAGTAAAAGATATTTTTATTGCTTTTATAATTTTATGAACAAAAATAAGGCAGAAAAATAATTTAAACTAAATTACTAATCTAAACTACAAATATGTCTAATCAAATTAACGAAAATAATCGTAAACTAACCTGGATGAACGCTCCAGATTTGCCCTGTGTATGATGACTTCGCTAGCAGATCGGAGGAAGTAAACTCACACCGAATAATCCAAAAGCTTCTAGTAAATGATAGCTACAATGCTCTTTGAGTTTGTTTACAGGACAAACAAGACATAAAAATCATAACAATTATATGATTTATAAATCTCTACAATTAGGTAAACCTGTTATGCAAAGACTTATACAGAATAATCCAATTGATGAAGAAGAGAAAT